>KV875093.1:3801753-3999163 GCA_001879275.1 Coniochaeta ligniaria NRRL 30616 | reverse complement strand
ATAGAACTATAAACCCTTATCCTAAAGCTTCTCGTAGTTAGTTTTATTATAAAGCAATTGCCAATTAGCTTCGGTCCTATAGTAACGATAGAACTATAAATCCTTATCCTAAAGCTTCTCGTAGTTAACCTTATTACAAAGTAACTACCGATTAGCCTCGGTCTTATAATAATAATAGAACTATAAACCCTTATCCTAAAGCTTCTTATAGTTAGCCTTATTATAAAGTAATTGCCGATTAGCTTCGGTCTTATAGTTATAACAAAACTATAAACTTATATCCTAAAGCTTCTTATAGTTAATTTTATTATAAAGTAACTACTAATTAGCTTCGGTCCTATAGTTATAATAGAACTATGAATCCTTATCCTAAAGCTTCTCGTAGTTAGCCTTATTATAAGGCAACTACCGATTAGCTTCGGTCTTATAGTTATAATAGAATTATAAACTCCTATCCTAGAGCTTCTCGTAGTTAG
This sequence comes from Coniochaeta ligniaria NRRL 30616, assembly GCA_001879275.1. Classification (NCBI taxonomy): domain Eukaryota; kingdom Fungi; phylum Ascomycota; class Sordariomycetes; order Coniochaetales; family Coniochaetaceae; genus Coniochaeta; species Coniochaeta ligniaria. The sequence continues at coordinate 3,998,687 of KV875093.1, read as the reverse complement.
CTTTATTATAAGGTAATTACCAATTAGCTTCGGTCCTATAGTAACGATAAAACTATGAACCCTTATCCTAGAGCTTCTCGTAGTTAGCTTTATTATAAGGTAACTATCGATTAGCTTCGGTCTTATAATTATAATAGAACTATGAACTCTTATCTTAGAGCTTCTCGTAGCCTTTTTAGTTATACCCTAAATGGTAATACTTCGTATAAGTATAAGTATAGATAGGTAGATAGTCGTAGACCTTACGTTATTAGTAAAGATATCCCGCGGCGGCTACGCTACTAGTACTTACGTAGTCTAAGTTCTTAAGACGCCGGACGTCGAACCTATACGGCTTAAGACCTATTATCCTAGCTAAGAAGTCTTAGAAACGCGACTACTACGGAGGAGTTGGGATAGGTTAGAGCGTACGATACTTATTAGAGAGGTATACTCGTCGAAAGCTCGTAGATATCCGGAGCGACTAAGCTACGCTATTAGAATTAGTAACGGCATCGTCGAATAGCTATAGTCGAGGCTCTACGGTAGGGCGGTAGCTTTCCAATTCTTAGATTTGTCTTCCTACGCTATTAATCTAGTCTTAGGATAGCGCCGGGTTCTTATTGAACGAGGAAGAGGCCGGCTAAATGAATAATATAGCCCTATATTATCCCTTAGTCAATCGTACTAGCTCATCGACGACATTTTGCGAGCAAGTAAGATAGTTAATAGAAGGAGCGACGATTAAGTACTTTCTACCTTTACTCCGTCGTATAGCGTTGATAATAAGCCGGCTAAACTCTCCGAAGATATTTCCTAAGACGCTTAGGGTAGCTACTACCTAGTACGAAATGCTGTCTAAAGAGAGAAGTTGGCGGTAGACTTACTCTTATATTATATAACCCCGCGATATACGGTTACGGTCTTCGCCCTACTTCAACTACGGCGATACCTAAACGACGATGATAACGTATATAAACCCGTACTCGTAGATCAAACTCGTAATTAAACGTCGAAGCGTAGTAAGTATTATATCGTTAGGTAAAAGTAAAAGGATCTTTACGTATACTACTTACCGATTAGTAAAGAAAGTAGCTTACTCGTAATACGATAATTCTCCTCTAAGCTACTACTTAATTACCTTTATATAGTCGACGACGTTTGTCTATAGCTCTAGTTACTTAGTATTATTTAACGTTAACTACTTTCTTCGGTACCGTTTTAATTCGCTAAGGATAAAGTTAATCTCTTTAGGTCGGCGAGTTAGCTACGTCAAGTTTATCGTTAAGATCGTCGTAGGTATATCGAATAAAACGGAAAACGCGTTCTTCTTTTAGAAGAAAATAGCGATACTCGATACGTACTCTAAGACGACTACGATTTAAGAGTCGACTACGTATCCTCGAAGTTATTACTATAGCTTATTATTTCTTAGTACTTAAACTATTTCAACCATTTATCTCTTAAGGGAATCTATTTGCTTAACGCTACTTAACGACGTATAAGTAAAAACGATAACCTTAGTAGGCTTAGCGGTCCTTAGTAGATTAGTATCTTATAGCTAGTTAAGCGAGAGACCTAAAGTCCTAGTTTCGCCCTTAGCTTTCGGCGCCGAGATTTACTTAAAGATTTGGGTAAGTTGTCGCCTATTAATAGCCCCGAATAGCGTCGTTAATAGAGACGGTAAGCTAACGTTAAAAGTACCCGAAAGGTTATAGTCTATCCCTAATACCTTAGTACCAAGTATCGACGAGATTCTCTTTAAGAAGTTAAAAGTAACCTTAGTATCGAGTTCTTAGGTTGAAAAGCCGATAAAGAGTACTTAGGCGCGCTACGAAGAATTCTCGTCTTAGAAGACTAATACAACTTAGACTTACCGCTTAAGCTTAGGTATAGTAAACTCGATGAATACGTTAAGCTCGAAATCGTATACGATAACGGGGCGTAGGTCTTCTCTAAGCTCGGCCGACGCGATAAGTAGTCGTTAATCGTTAGAGTTATATTCTATAATACTATTATCCTTCTAATAGTCCTTTTATCCGAAATACTACTAACTTTTAACCGCGTCTAATAGGTAGAAGCTATCGATAGCGGCTAGTTTGTATAAGAGGCCGTAGACGTCGCCGAAGAGGGAGTCTACTCCTAGGGTAAAAAGGGGCAATATACTATCCTAAAGTATAAGCTTACGTAGATATTTGCTACGAGGCGAAGTATAAAGCTAGTATATTACCTATATAATATCGGCCCAGCGAAAGCGTAGGAGCTAGTATAGAATCTACGCTACCTCTTACTATAGTTAATCGTCTTATATATCTCTAAGCTTTTTAGTTTACTTCAGTTAGATATATACGTGTACCTATTTTGGCTCCGTTAGAGGCCGTTGTAAAACGTAGGACGCGGTTTACTAGCAAAGTACGTTGTAAAAGAACCTATAGCCCTTGACTCAACGCTCTACGATCTCCGAAATACTATGGTTTCCTTATAGAGTATTAATCTACGTTGTAACCCTTAGCTTAATCTCTATAACGACGATACTTACTTCGTATTCGCCGAAGGTAAGCTTTTCTAAATCGTCGTAGATACCTTCGAAGAGATATAGGATAGCCTTACGGTAATATAAAACAAACTAGTCGAGGATAGACTAGTTGAGTATGTCGGCGTATCTTTTCCGTAGCTTCGATGAGCTTATACTTCTCGAGTATTTGTAACTATACTATAGTACTAGCGGCTCGGTACTAAGAGTTGACTCTAGCTTATCCCTAAGTAGTATGTTGCCGGGACTCTTATAACTTTGGGCCTTACCTAGGTTTCTGATACTAGTATTCCTCGCTCTTCGGGCCTTTACCTCTTTCTCGGCGTCGAAGAGGTTATAGATATCTTCCTCCGGCTTAGGAAAGCTACTAACGGAAATGCCGTATACCTTATTAGGCTCTTACGACTCCTCGTAGTCGTTACCTAAGTCTTCGTTAAAGTCGTCCTTATTCGAAAGGAAATCGTTATCGGGAGAGAAGTTGTTATTAAGGAGGAAGTCGTCGTCTAAAAGGCTATCTTCGTCGGTAGTAGAGACGGTCGGCGCTACGTCTAACGCCCATTCGAGGTTACTAAGGTTCTACGAGTCGGTATCGATAGTTATATCTCTACTACTCCCGTAAGCGTAGCCGAAGAACCCGGTTATCTTAGCTATTAGGGAGAAGAAGTATCTAAGGATACGGAACGTTAAGAGCGTCTACGGCCTAGTAGTTAGATAGATAAGCTTACTTACAAAATAGCTAAAAGGGAAGTTGATAATCGAGAGTCTCCTTTAGAGAATATTATTAAAGGTATAGTTGGATTTGGCGGCCTTAAGTATCGGATAGGCTAAGAAGAAGTGAGACCTAAATAAGGGCCGAATAAAGCTAATCGATTAGAGAGAAGTAGCCGTCGTTAGTCTTTTCGAACGAGTATTAGCTAAAGCTATCTAATTAGAGGAAGGTAGATATAGTTGGCTAGCCCCAAAAATATAAGCTAAGGTAGAGCTCGTTACTAGAGATAGATACTACTTATAGATACTTGATTTTACCAAATACTTTGTATATTTAGGGTCTAGTTGCTAAGTCGTCGAGGGTTATTAAGCCCTCTACGACTATAGTATATATAGTATAGCGACAAGTCTTCATCTACGTTCGCTCGTTTGCCAATAAGGAGGCGTATAATATACTTTCGCTAACGTTCGACCGTACGACGTAGCGTCTAATACTTAGCGGTATTTAAGCGGAAATACTAATTTAGGCGTCGATATCCGACTAGGTATAGCAAAAGGGAGCACGTCGTAGCCGACGTACGCTTAGATATAGTAGAAGAAAGGAGTACGTAGGTATCTAGTAGACCTAAGTTAGAGCTTAGTGAAGCTGGCTATCTATTAACCCTACGTATACGGTTACCCGATTACGGAGTAAAGGTATTTACAATATCACTATATCTAAGTTTTAACTATTAAAAGTTATAAAGTATTAGCCCTTTACCAACGGCGTAAATAGCTATATATAAGAGGTATATTCGCTAGTCCTACTACTTACTAGTGTAGTCGATGTAATCGTTCGCTTACTTAAGTGCTTAATTTTTATCTCTTTCTATAGTTAGAAGTATCGATACTCAAAACCTAGACGTTTAGATATTATATTTATCGCGTAAGTACCTATATCGCGCTATATAGTAGAACTACAAGCGAAAGCTTTAGTAATATAGTCTGAAGTACTAATAGGTCTTCGTTCGGCTCTTATTTACGCCTCTTCCTCGATATTATACAATCCTCGTACCTTCTTATAAGTATCTTCAAAGGCATATCGGACGTATTTAGGAAGGAATACTCTATACTCTAGCGAGGAAATAGTAGTACGCCTATTACACTTATTCCGTAATTGGCTATATATATCTACTTAGCGGATAGCGCGTAGTCGTATAGTAGCTCTTAGCGACTAAGCATAATAGGAGTTCTCTAATATACTAGATATCTAACTATTATAAGATAGAAGAGTTAGAGTAGCAAAAGTATTTACTACTCTATCGGTATACGGTCTCCTAAAGGTTCTACTACAAGTATATTTTGACTTAGGCTCTATAATAGCTACCTCTTTATCGGCGAAAAGGAAAATACTCTAAACTAACAACTTAGAACTATATAATAACTTATCTTAGAAATAAATACAAAGGAAGAGCTTCGCTCAAACTACTTCTTACACTTCACCGTAGCCTACTCCTTACAGATATCTACTCTTCTAGCGCCTCGAGTTACTAGCTATCCTATCGAACAACACCTATAAGATAATATATCTTAGAAGTTCCGTACAAAGGAGCAGCTTACTAATACTTAAGCTTTTAAAGGACGTAAAGCTTACCTATTTTTCTAGTTCAATAGAAAAGATAGTTTAATAGAAAAGACAACCTACTTAGTAGCTAAGCTCTAAGAATCAGCGGCTTATTCAAAGGACGTAAATCTTATTACTTTCCTCTTACAAGTAGTAGGCCTAGTACAGCTTCGCCTTTAGCTTAGGTTTAGCAAATCCATCGGCTACGTACTCCTTTCTCCTACTATACCTAAGCGTACGTCGTAGCCGCTTCTAAAGATAGCGGTGACTTCTTCTAGTCTAGTAGAGATTACCGACGGCCGGCCGTATATACTACTACAGCGCTAACGTACCGTCGTCTAGTATCTAGTATCTAATATTCTATAGCCCGGTAGATTCTCGGTATAGCCGTCTATCTTATACGTTAAGTACGTAGCTTATTCCCTCCTACGTTATACTTTCCTACCTTATCTACTAGAGCGTATATCGAACGATCTCTCGTTAACGGGTTACTATAGCCGATAATACTACGTCAAAGGTACTACAGCGGTAGGAATAGGATTAGAGCTATCCGATCACTAAGACTCAGCCGTTAACTCTAGTAAACCTAGCTCGGCTAACGGCTAAATATTAAGAAAAGAGTTAGATTAATATACGTAAACGCCCCTATACCTACAATAAAGGTAACTAGCCGTCTACTTTGGCTACGAAGAAGCCTAATAACGAGGCGAGAAGTAGTAAGCTATAAATATATAGTCCCTCGTTTATATAAGCGTTAGTATATACTAATCGAAATATAGCCTTAGGAATAAGTCTACGTACGATAACTATAATCGATCGATATTACGAAGAATACGCTACATATATAAGGACCTCCGATACTCCGCCGTCGGAAGCGAGTACGTAGTAAGTAGTCGATAGCGCCGACGAAGGCGACGAGGCGAGTAGCTCTAAGTTCGACCCTTTCGATAAACCCGTTAAGCTCGTCCGCAACGATAAAAAGAGGAGTAAGATCCTATACGCCGCTAAGCCCAACCTTATCCAATAGCCCGCTTCTAGTAGCGACGCTAGTAATAACGCTGGTATATAAGAGGAGTAGGAGGAAGGCGGCCCTTATACGAAAATCGAACCGGAAGGGCCTACGCCTAATAAGACCGATAAGGAGATCGAAGAGTAATCTCATATAGGGAGTAAACGTTAACGTTACCGATATTAGGGATATTTAGAGAGATTAGGTAGAATATTCTTAGACTATTTCTCAAATACTATACTTCCCTAATAATATACTTCTAAATAACGTACTTAGAAGAATATCTTTAATAATAGGCTTAGTAAGTAATACTTCTATTGATATTACCTTTAGTTTAAACTTAACTACCTTTAATCGATAGTAATAAATACGCTTTTTATTAGCATATTAGCTACGTAGGTTTTAAGGTTTATAACGATAAGCGAGCCGAATAGAGATAAACTTTATTAAATTACTATATTAACATTTTTACTATATAAATTCCTTAATACTATAATACTAAATCTCGTAGATTATCTAAGAGATAGGCCCTAAGATTACTAAAGGTCTTAGATATCTTTAGTTGAAGTTAGAATCCTTCAATTAACGTTAATTAACGTTCGGCTATTATCAAATGAAACCTAGATTTTTATAATTCTATTTGGAGGATATCTAGATTTAGAGGGTATAGCCGAACGAATTACTTAAGTTACTATACCTCGACCAGTACTATTAAGCTACTACTTAACTAATTTCTTCGAGAAGCCTTACTCGTAGCGATAAGAAATACCTCGCTAGTTTATAGTAACGTCGTTAGTCTTTGTAGCTAGTAAAATACGTCTACGACTTAACTTAGAATAGCGTATTAACGGGTCGGAGTACTCTCGATAGCCCCTAACCCGAGACTAAAGACGCGAACTAGTAAAATAATAATACAGCTAGATATAGATAGTAGAGGATAAGCCGAAAGCGGTCCTCGATAGCACTTATATAGCACTTAAGTAATAAGATAGAGATAGAGAAGCTAGTCCTTAGGTTCTTAGGAATAGTACCCCCCTCGGATAACAAAACCTAACGTATAGACCTATAGTCGAAAGACTATAGACTCTCGTATCGCTATATAGGTTATTTAGGCTACGAAGAATCTAACTAGTCTTATCCTATAGGCGTATAATATATATAGGTAAGAAGAAGATTCTAAGTCTAATCGTAGATTATAATTTCTAATTCTTCTTTTATAAAGTAGAAGTAGAAGTAAAAGTATAACCAAAGAACTAGAAACTCGGAGAACAATTAAACGATTCTTCGAAACTAAAGTAAAAAATAGTAAGCGATAGTTGCTAAGGAGGATATAGAGACTAATTCGTTTAATAGTATATATTTTCCGTTTATATTATATTTTATTTAAGATTATATTTATTCTACTCCTTCTAGTTTATCGTAGTAAAACCTATCTTAGCTACGACGATTTGCCCTAAATCCCTTGTTCGGTAGTAGATCGATCGTCGGACTCTATACTAAGGTACTACTTAAGCTCTTAGAGCACATTTTCGAAGACTTAATCTAAGACGTCGATAGCAAATAAGGCGCTAAGGTAGCTAAGTAGCTTTAGAAACCTAGTTACGAACTCGTCCGTAGTCTATACCTTCTAAACTATATACTAGCTGTCCTCCCCTATCGTATATATATCTTCTAAAAGCCGCTCTTTTTTACTAACGAGGCTACGGTATATATTAGCGGCCTTAGCGATTAGAACCCTAAAGCTATCGACGGTATTAGTAAGGCTCGTACGCCTACGCCTACGCTCCTCTTCTACCCTCTTTATATCTTAGATCTTATAGTTAAGGGCTACGACTTACTCGCCTATCTCGTCGATATCGACTTCCTAATTATCCTCTAAGGATAATAGTAAGTTGTAGAGGTAGTCTAACGGTAGTCCGGCGTCTTTAAGCGTTTTTACTTATCTATCTCCGTCTTTATCCCTAGTATTCTTATTAAAATTACCGTCGCGAGTCTATTATCCGTAAGTCTTTACGATACCGTCTACCTTATCTACGATAGCGGCGAAGCTTTGCTATACGCCTACTACGTACTCGGCACCGTTTTTCTCTCGGTTAGCTAGAACGCTTAGTAGAGTCTTAGTAAACCGTACTATTGTCTTAGCGTAGTCGATAGCGGACTAAAGGCTAAAAACTACACTTCTACTTAGTTTTATCGTACTTACTAGAAACATTGTGATTAAGAGTTACTAGATCGATGCTAAAAGCTATACTAGGATTTCCTTAACTCTAAGCTTCTTCCTAGGGGCGTCTTCGCTAATACGGCTCTACTTAAACGACGCCGACTACGTATTAGATTTGTTTACAAGTATATCGTCTATAGTAGGCACATCGGGCGTAGTAGGTAATCCTAGGCGGTAATTCCCCAATAAGAGTAGTAGGTAGTAAAGATGCTATAATTTGTACGACTAAGTACGTTTATAAAGGTATCCTAATAACTAGGGTAAGGTTAGAAGGGCTCTAAGTAGTTACATCGAAGTTTTCCATCTAAATCTAATACTTTTGCTTTTAGCTACATAGAATAGTAGACTATATCTAGATAAGCGGTTGTACTATAGCTATATTATAAAAGATAGGCTAGCTAGGTGATTTAGACTAAGTTTAATAAAATTAAAGGAGGTTCGAGAAAAGACTAGATTAGACTTAGTATATATATTTCTCGAAATCTTAAGCAAAGTTGTCGAAATACCTATATTTCGCGTAATATAAGAGGTACGTTACTTATATATTCTAAGCAATTTAGATATAAGAGATAGTATTAACTTATCTTTTATTCGAATCGGTTACGTTCGTATCTCTTATATCGTATAGCGGTATAGAGTTTGAAATCTATATACTATCTCGTCTTACCTTCTATATAATCTACGGTTTCTAATACTTTAATAGCTCTTTCTAAAATCATATAGTACCGCTTTAGAAGCGTACGTAGAATATTCTTAGTTCCTAGTACCATAGCTACAAATATCGCTACGGCGAACTATTACGGTAGACTTTTCGCTAACTATATAAATACTATTATCTTTCGTTATATCTACAATAGCCGAAGTAATTACGCCTAAGGGTACTATTAAGTATATCTTTAATACTACGAAGGAGTCGTTAATCTCTAAAGTAAAGGCCGTAGGCGTTGTAGCTACTTATAATAAGGGTAAGGAAAGTCTATTGAGACCTAATTATTTAGCTGCCTTAAGCCTATAACACCTAAGAATCGAAGATCTAATACGTCGGAAGATCTTACTTACTATTACTGAATTCGTAAAGTATACGAAACCTAAAATGTAAGACTTTTGCGAAAAGCTAAGACTTAGCCGACTAATTGAACTAAAGGTTAATATAGTCGATATAGTTTTGAACTATCTTAAGGCGAGCTAAGGCGCGCTACTAGCTACCTTAGCCGACCTTTGTACTCCGATAATAGATAGCCCTAAGCCGCCTACTATACCGCCTATACCTATGACTAAAACGGCTACCGAACTAGCTAACGATAAAATACGCTTCACTAATAACTATAAGACTATATATATAGCTAAACACAAACTAGAGGACTTTATTAGCATACAAAGCCTAATATCAGCAGCAGAAGTAGTACCCTTAGCTATCACTTTACCTACCCTATTATATATAGACTCTTATAGCTATACCAAAAGCGAATATAGCTACGATTTTTCTCTACTAGCTACGCCACCTAGGAAGCTACCTATAAGGAATCTAAGGAGCGTAAGGTAGAAAGATAGAGACGTTACGCGCTAATTTAAGTCACCTTAACTATCGTCGACGTATAACCGCTATACGAATAATAAAATCTACAATATATATAGAAGTGATAACGAGTCCGATATATAAGCCGTTATCGTTGCTATTTCAATTATCGTTAAAAACTTTCTTAGCTTTTTCTCTTTATCTACCGCTAACTCTCGAGATAAGCTCGCCTTAGGCTACGTCGCTTAGAGCTATACTACGTTTAGACGCCGGTATAAGGCTACTTCAACAACCTTAAAGCGGAGGTAAGATACCACCTTAGCGGACCTAAAGCTAAGTCGGATAGCTACTCTAACGGAGCTCGAGCGACGTAAGGAAGCTATCCTCGTAGAGTTCCAACGACGCTAGTACGCTACTATAATAATCTACTAGGTAGATATTAAAGGTACTATAATAGAGTTCGGCCGGCTCTTCTACCCTAAGCTATCGACGGAGGATCTTTAAAATACTATAAACTAGAAGTAGATAGGCTCTAATACACCGATTACGCCTACGCAAAAAGCATTACAACGTCGGTCTCTAAGATTAGCAAAGGTAGATCTATTAACGTTTCATCTAAAGATATAACTACTTACATTAAACTTTATTTTACTAAGCCTAAGTAAGGCTTATATACTAAGATTAGACTTTGTTTTACTAAGCCTAAGCAAAGCTTATATACTTAGATTAGACTTATTTAATAGACTCGGTAGATTTAATAGACTTAGTATTTGATTTACTAATATTACATTACCTATATAAGATACTAGTTTACGTAAACGTTACAGATATCGAATAATAGTATACAACTAGCCTTATCCTAACAATACTTACTTCGTAATCGTTTATAAGTATTTAGTACAAAAATATAATAACTATATAATACTTACTATAGGGAGATAGATAATTATCTAAAGAATATAGTATTCATCTTTTATAATAAGATTACTAAGCCTATAATCTTAAGGCTCGATTACCTTTTATATATATTATAAGGGCAATTAGCAAAGTCTAAAATGATTTATTCCATCTTTAGTAACCCTTACTTCTTAGTATAGCTAATCCTCCTCTAATCCCTAAAGTCTACTCTAGTAACCAAAGTACTTATACCTACTCTACTCTAGTATAATTACTATAACCGTCTTAGTTAAGATAAAGAGGTAGAAGACGCTGAATAATACGCGCCGCTCTATCCTATAAGAGATCGTCGATATAGCCGTATATTCTCTATCGCAAAAGCCTAGTCCTCTATACCGTCGTAAGCCGTAGCCTTTACACTTAGGTGTCCTAAGGGCTTAATATTATCGAATTCTAATAGTTCTACGACTAAATCCGAAGTAGCCTCTCGGGCTATATAAGTATTAGCAACTAATAATATAAGGGGTAATAGAGGATAAACTGGTATTTGATACGAATAGTACGACGTTTAGCGCTATCGCCGCTACAACGAGTCCTTGTTCCGAAGCCTACAGTAGGACGACAAAAATTTCGAGGCAGCCCCCACATCTACCAACCACCTCGTTTTTCACTATCAACTTCAAAGTACTCTCTACCTCCCATTTGTACTACTATACTACTATTTTTACATGTTCTAGGTACCTTAGAAACAGGGCTTTCAGATGGTATACATCAATACTTTGTGTACCAACCGTTGGCCTCAATAACCGCCTCCAACCGCCGTACCATCGAATCAACCAGCCGAGTAAAGAGGTCCGCCTGGAAATCCTCCCATCCTTCCCCCGCGGCCTGAACGAGCCGATCCATGGCTGCTTGGTTCTTGGGCATATCTCCTAGGTCAGGATAGCGCTCGCAGATGCCCTCTTTCAGCATCTTCCACAGATTCTCGATGGGGTTAAGGTCTGGCGAATATGGAGGCCAATCTACTAACCCGATCCCATTTTCCGTAGCCCACGGCTGCAACTACTCTTGCACTATACGTGCCTTGTGAGTTGGAGCGTTATCTTGGGCGAATATACTACCCGGCTCACAAATAGTTGGCAGGTTCTCTTGCAAATAGGCGAGTACAACGCGGCCGGTGACGCCGCCACGGGGAGATTCAGGGTCTCCCATCATCGGCACCAGCGAAGTACCGTGGCGGAAGTTGAAGGCGGCCCAAAACATCTGCGAGTGTCTCGTTGGCTTGCCCTTTGGCTGCACATTCTCTGGTTTTAACCGCTCGCCCTGGACTTCTGTCAATGTTGAGCAATTTCACTTGGCGCATCGAGGGTAGAGACTCACGGCTCGGCAAAAAACCCACTTCTGCCTCTCGCCGTCGCCGCGTTGAATTGTCGACTCGTCGGAGAAGATCCAACGCCGCCACCAGCTTGCCGGCTTCCTCACATGGAGCCTCGCGAAGGTGAGCCTCTTTTCAGCGGTCTCCGGGGTCAATTTGGGCCTTCTCAGGGCCTTGGAGTGTTGGATGCCCTGCTGGATGAGCTCCCGTTGAATAGTGCGAACGGAACACTCAAGATTGGCCTTCTCCTGCAATTCTTCGCAGGTGATGAAAGGGTCTTGAGCAATGAATCGGAGGAGGTACCTTACGTCCCGTGGACCGAGTATTCGTGGGCGTCCTGAGCGTTCGAGTGACTTGGCCGATTTCTGAACGCGGTACCGTTTGAGGATCCCGGAGATCGAGCCGGGAGAGATGCCCTCGTGGCGCGCGATCTTCCTCTGGGACCACCCGGCTTCTTGCAAGGCCGCGATCCTAGCCCTCTTGTGAGGAGAGTAGTGCTTTTTTGGAGTTCTCGGAGGTGGACTGGGAGTGCTAGGAGCCATTGAAAAAGAGGTGGTGGAATGAGAAATTGAAGCGCGTCGCGTCGCGACTTAAAGTGCATCGAAATTTTTGTCGCCCCACTGTAAGAGTACCTCCGAGGTAATAGATACTATATATCATAATCCTCTTAAGGTTCTATAGCCTTATCTCTCCGGAGAAGTCTTCGTTAGCTAAACAAAGGAACTCGATAACGCGTTTTAAGCGGTCGACCTCCTACGGGCTAGTATCGTATAGGCGCGCCTAGGTTAACAAATCGTAGAAGTCGGCTAAAGGCGCCGCGAGTCGAATCTGAGCCACCTCCTACTACCACTCGAGTATATAGGAGTAATAGGTCCAACGAAACCATCTATCTATTTATTCACGAAGATTATAAGGAAAGATCTTCTATAATAGCTTATTAAAAACTTAGAGTTGATTATAGAATACGGCTAAAAGAGCGTATAAGTAAGGCGATTAAAAAAAAAGTCTAACTTTAGGTATTATACTATAGCAATACTAACTTATCTTTAATAAGGTAAACAACTACTAGTATAATAAACTAAGCTAAATTGATTTAAACTAAACTAAACTGATTAGTAACAAAGTCTAGACAAATTCTATAGCTAGCTTCTTTTCTAAACCCTTAGAAACTATATCTATAGATATCTTCGCCGTTGTCTACGGTCTTAGGCTCTCTTAGCTCTTTATATAGTAGTACGTTAGCTTAGTTAAAAAGTAATAAATTTAGATTAGCCGGTTATTGAAATATCCGATATATATTCTACGTTTCATATATCTCGTCTAAATACTTCTATGATATACGATCCCGAATAGCTAATCGTTCTAAGTTATAGATCTAAGATATCTATATTAAGGCTTATACTTTACCCTATTCTCTTCGAACGGTAGTTAGGCTAGCTAACTCAATATCTATTAGAGGCGTAAGTAACTTAGCCTTCCTCTACTTCTATTAGCCTATCCTCCTTCCACTTTCTCTACTATATCGGTCCTTATAACACCTCTAGAGACGTAGAAGTATATCTTAGAGTAGCTTAAGTTTATTCTACTCACCGACCTCGGGGCCGCTAGTATTATTACCGAAGCGATAGAACTAAAGGCCGATATATAAACGATACTATACCTTTAGTATATAGGGGTCGATAGGTAACTTTAGTCGAGACTTCTTCCGACTATAACGGACCTCGTTAAACGTACGAAGGAAAGTATAGCGGATTTTTAGTTTTACTTAACGCTTAGCCGTATAAGGCTAGACGCGTCGAAGCCTACCCTCTTAGCGAGTATTATAAAGTATATTAAGGCTTACTAAGACGATATCTCGGCTTACTTTATTCGGCCGCCTTAGAACCTCGAATGGTAGTATATTACTAGTGTCGTCTATTTATAAGATAACGTACTAGCCTTAGCCGTCGGCCCTCCTAAGATACTACTCTACTACTACGTACTAAAGTATATACTACCGATGCTCCGTAAAGATAGTTAGCTCGTACTACAATAATAGTGGATTATAAATCAGATACTTAGAGAATCGGAAGCCGGCTACTCTCTAAGGAAATATACGGCGTTGGCGAATAGAATCGGGAATTCGACAACGTTATTCAAAGAGGCTATACGTAATATACTCGGACAAATACAAATCGGCTATTATATAGTAGAGGACTTTACTCTAGTACTTCATATCCAAAATACGACCTCGGCGTATAAAGAGGCTATAGATTAGACGCTTAGAGAGTTCCGACTATTCGCGGAGTAAAAGGAGTAGAAGGGGTAAAAGTAGCCGGAGGAAGAGTTTTAGTTTTAGCTGGGAGAAGCTAATACCATAAGATTCTAAGGGGGGGTAAGTTGTAGTTTTGGTTATAGTTATTAGTATTTTAGGCGTTATCTCTTTCGGTACGCTAATAGAGGAGGAGGAGTAGAATCAGCGTAGGTATAAGCGAACTACTTTAAGTAGCCCTAAGGGCTCTATATCGCGTAGTTAGTCGAAAAGGAAAGATTAAAGTAGTTAATAGATGGATTCTCCTATATATAATACTACTAAGGCGATTACTTTAGAAAAATATATAATCTAACCTAAAAACGATGCTATAATAAAGCACTTACTTTCAATTGATAGCGGTTAAGGATCAAAGAAGGACTAGTTAGCCTAAAATTATAAAATATATCCCCAAAGCTAGTACGTATTACTTTCCTTCTATTCTTTTCATATCTAACCTTTACTTAACCTTTGTTTTCTAATATCTACTTAGGGCCACTTACCTATTAAGTTTATATTTACTTCTAATCTAACTAGATAATAGTTAGCCGCCAACTCTTAGTTAATTAATAGCTTCCTAAGATACCTCTTTAGATAAGGTTAAGGAGCCTTAAAGACAATTAAAGACGGTAGGATAGCTTAGTAGTTTATTCAAAGGATATAAGTTCTATTACCTACTTATAAGTAGTATAGGATATTCAACAATAAGTCTACTAATTCTAGGAATCTAAGATCTTCTCAAGTCTAGTAATATAGCCTCGCTACGTAGCAATACCTTAAAGCTAGTCGAAGCTTCGCTTCTAATCGACTCTAAGCTAGCTAATAGCAATACAAAGAAAGATTATAACGACGAAACATCGCCTAATACCTTAAGCCCCTACGACGGCCCTACTCTAGACGACGGACTAACCTCAAAATATTTTTGGCACTACTCTCTACTAATGGTACGTCCCATCCTCGAGATATAGCGCGCCATAGCGACCTTATATTAGGCGGTACTCTTAGCGGATTAGGACGATCTTCTACGACACTACTATGATTATAACGCGTTCTTAAAGGAGATCGGGCCCTTAAAAAAAGCTATCGACTACTTAGCCTCTTCGGGGAACGATCCTCTTAGAGAATTCAAGCTATAGTATTTGAAATTAGTTATAGCCTTTAGTGTTTCCTACCTTAGGAACGGCCCGATATTCCATAGTCGGCTATAGCTCTGGAACGATAACTCGTCGTAGCGGAAAAAGAAGCTTATCCGTTATCTTACCTAAACGCCGTTAGGAGTATAAGAGGAAGAAAGCTCTAAATCGTAGGTACCTATTTCTCCGCTACCCCTATAGCGAGTAAGGAATAACTAAGTAGAGGTATAGGTGGTCGAAGATAATAAGGAAAAGGAGTTGGAACTAGAGAAGACGACTTATATCGAGTAGCGTAGCCGCTATATTACCTTCTTTACTCTAAACTATAACCGCTACAATACTATATAGTATACTCGGGAGGTAGGGTTGCCTATATACTATAGCACTAAGGAGATAGACGTCGCCTTCGCGCTATAGAAGTTCTCCCTCCCCTTAGACGATCCTTTGTACGACGAATTAATACTTATAGTTAAGATGCCTATTAAGAAGCTAAAGTAGTATACTAGGTTCTTCCCTACGCAACGCGATAAAGACTCCTCTTATATAAGAGTTGCTACGTAGTTTCTAAAGCGGAAGATTAAGAAGCGGGAGAATAAGAAGTAAGTAAAAAGAGTACAAAGAATATAGAGAAATATACCGCAAAGAGAGCGTAGCTAAAGTATAAAAAGCATCGACAATAAGGCAAGTATAGAAAACAAGGTAAATATAGAGAATACAAATAATAACAATAACAAAGCTACTAGACGGCTTATATACTAAAGAAATAGGAGACTAGGCTTCGGAAAAGAGGACTAGATATAGTTAATCCTAAAGTCGTAGTAAGCTAGAGTATTAGTACTCTAATTCTAGGTTATATTGTATTCTACTATAAAAGCCTTGGAATTATAATCGAGTATTCATAGGTTTTAATTAAAGGTTTAGTTGCCTTCAATTGATATCTTAGGGTTTAATTGATAAAAATTAACGTTAATTAAATATTATATAATATATAGATTTACCTTATAAAGAAAATAAAACTACTCGTATTCGTACCTTAGTTAAATATAACTAATAAAAAATGTACAATTCTTTATATAGCTTAGTATATAATTATATAGCGAGAGAAATATACTTATTACGACTTACAATTAATATAGACTTAGCTAAATAAAAGTAATCCGCTATCTATTATTAACTATACTACAAATCCAAAGAGAAGTAATAATATCCTAAAACGATAACTATAACTAATTAACCCCTTAGAATCGTTATAGTATTTAATCCTCCTCCGTCTATATACTAAAAGAGATAACGTTTAAAATATCGACAACTATAACCAAATCCCTCCTTAGAATCCTATAGTAGTATCTAACTAAAGCTCCTCTTCCTCCTCTTCCGTCTATAACTCTTTCGTAACGAAGTCGTCGAAGCTAGTTAACGTTTACTTTACCGCTTTACGATATATCGTCGCAACCTTATCGACTTACTTCTTTATCTTATCGTATCTAAATGCTACTTAGTAGTAGAAAGCTTAGTAGTCCTTCGAAGGAGTCGGAGCTACTTAGAAATACTCTAAGTAATCCCGAATAAGCGAATAGATCGTATTAAGGAAAAACTCGAGGTAATCTATAATAAGGTTAGAGACTACGTCGATAATCGCTATTACGTCTAGCTTAGCTCTATCGTTGTTGTAGAGTTACTAGGCAATTCGAGTATTACTACTAGTAAATATAAAGATATTAGGCTTAACTAAGATATAGCGCGGCGATATATAAGTTGGGTTATCTAAGCGAGAAGTAGCCGTTGTATTCGTAGGTATTGTAAATAGTAGCGTCTTTGGGCGCGAATTGCGGAGGGATAGGTATCTTATAGAATATATTGTCTACTAGCTTTCTATCCAACTACCCTACTCCTCGTCGAAGGCTATAGAAGATATATCGAGGGTTATAGAGAATATCGCCTTCTAATTAGTAAAAGGGCGAAAGATAATATACCGGCCGGGTCTAATAGGAGTCGAGCGGCTACTAGTATAGCTATCGCGGTTAAATATCGATATAACGCTACCTACTTTACTCGAAGTCGTAGACGTAGGTAATATCGTTGTCGTTTTCCTAAGGTAGCTTTGCGCCTTACGAAGTAAATCGAATATACGGTCGGTACTAGCGACTTTTAGCTCCTTCGGCGGCATAGATAAGGGGGATAAGGAAGACAAAGGGGATAAGGTATCGTCTATCTTATCTCGCTATTTGATAACCTTGAACTCGGCCAAAATTATATCGATGATAATAGCCTTTATAGTAGTCGAATAGCTAAGCCTTATCTCGTTGGCAAACTTCTACATCTCCGACTACGTAGAGTTAATAAGCTTAGCGACCGTAAGCAAAATCTCTAACCTTAGGGAGTCTATAATCTTATTATACTAGAGGCATAATTCTACGAGATAGTCTTATTTGAGGAGAGTCTTATATCCTAAGAAATACTTAACGGAGATACCTACGGTAGCGGCCTCTATCTTTAAAGCGTATTTCGTAGCTTTTAATAAAGAATTACAGCTCTAAGGCTCGCTAATAGCTTCAAGTTCGGCTATATTAAGTTTCGCCTTTGAGATAATAACGAATAATAGCAAAGTCGGCTAAGCTAGCAAAGACTAGGAAACCTAGCTTCTATAAGTTATATTTCTAAGAAAGCTTAGGAGAAGATGTTATACGAATATCGACTTTGCTTATAAGTAACGGCGATATACTAATATAAATAGGCCAACTCTTATCTTTTAGAAAGAGTTAGATATCTAGAATTCCAAAATAATAGTATTCGAGAAAGGAGAAGATTTCGGTAAATAGAGTATAGCCGTTAACTCTATAGCAATAGGTAATAAAGTATATCTCTAAACGTCGAAAGAGAGAGATTTCGGTAAATAGTATAATAGTCTATATAGAAAAACAATATCAAAGGCTTCAATATTAGCTATCGTAAAGCTTAAAGAAAACTAGTAGATACTTAGCTAAGGAGTAAGAAAGATATAAGCGCGATATATTATAGCAAATATCCTACTTTCTAGTAAAAGCGTATAGGCTACCTATAACATAGTCCTCTAATTAAAGTTCAACTACTATTAACTATAGTACTTATGTTTTTAGCAAGCCTACTAGAATAATCTTACTTCAGTTTCAAACCACTTACGCGTTTTCGGCTTCGCTATGAGGCATCGTTATATACAATTCAAAAACCTACAAAGGAAACCTTTAAAGGAATAGTACCTAGCTAGATAGACTAGTAGTATAGGTTTTAGTATTATCTAGCCGTAGTAGGTATAAGGAGAGGAGAAGACAAAAGATAACCGCGTAGGAGTTCTAGAAGAAATAGGCTTAATATAAGTATTTAATACTATATGTATCGCTAATAATTTAGCATTAATCATTTGAATAATACCTATTACCCTACCCTATTAGTACCTAGAGGAGCTAATCCTTTGAAAACGTCTGAAATTGAAATAAGTAGAATATACCTTATATAGTACTATAATAGACGAGGTATAACCGTTAACTTTATAATAATAGATAATAAAGTATATCTTTAGAATTCGAAAGGAGAGAATTTCGGCGAACGAAGTATAGTCGTTGACTAGACTTTATATACAATAAGAGGCGATATAGTATAAATACTTTATATAAATTGCCAAAACTTTAGTAGATAACGAAAAGTAAAGTCTTCCTTAAGGTACCCAACTAAGTTAAACTTTACTACTATAGACCGCTAACTTATAGAACTACTACTCGAAACCCTCTAAGCGTCTAAGAAAAGTTATAATAGCGAGGACGAAAGCCTAGGGTTTAAGAAGTTCAAAGCGATAAAGCTTATACGGCTATCTTTATAAGCTACTATATAGCGATTATCTGCTACCGTTATTCTAGCTAGATCTATTATACTAAGTAGCCGTATAGCTACTAGCTTACGGTCTACGATAACTTATACCTAGTCTATAATATAGTTAGCTTAGATACTCTTTAATATTTCGCTTACTTTGGAAAAAGACGGTATAAAGTACGCCGAAAACGTACGTTAAAGCCTTACGGCTATTAGCGATAAGGCGGATAGTATTACGAAAACCTACTACTAATGGATAGACGACGGAAACTTCGAGAGGTATAAGGGTATAGAGGCGGCTGCCCTCAAAGATACTCTCCTATCGTTAGATAAATTATACAAATACCTCTCCGAGCCTAATTACAACTAGGCTACGTACTTGGATAAGATAAGCGACTATCTAGTAGTCTTCGTCTATAGCGTCGAAGATATAAGGTACAGCGAGGAGAGGCGTAAGGCCAAGGCCTACTACTACGTCGCTACCGTCTACACTTTAAGGTTTATAATAGCCAAAGTTGCTATTACGTAACGTAAACTTACTAGTAAGAATATCTAGCTCTTCGAAGATATATATACGATTTAAGGAGATAGTCAATATATATTTTATAAGGTATAAGTTACGGACGAGTTTACCTTAAAGTTTAAGGAACTACTAACTTCTTCTAGCGCTTTTTTAGCCGTTATCGTACTAGCGGACGTACTCTATATTATCTTAGAAGAGCTCGAATCGACCCTTAATATAGCGGTTTTCGAAATATAGTAGACTACGATGGACGACGGAATTCTATACGCTAAGGTGTCTAGTATAAGCTGTACAACTAAGTACTACGATACGCAAACTATACTAAATAAAGAGACGGGCGCGAAATAAGTACTAGATAGGGAAATAAAAGACAAGTTAAAGTAGACGATAATAGATTATAAATATAATACGATAAACTAGATTAGACGGATAAAGAATAAAACGGATAGTAGAAGAGCTACTTACCTTAAGCGCTTATTTAATAAGCCTAATAATAGTACTAGGTTCTATAACCTTAGCTTAGGAGATATAGGACTTAACTTATAGTTAGATACGTAGGATAAAGCTTATTAAGGAGTTTCCTTATAGATATTTATTAATTGATATCAATTCCTATTAATTAAAGGTTCAATTGAGTTTAATATCTATATTATTATCACCGTCTCTATTATTATACGACGTTCTAGCTAATAGTAACTTTTCGAGCACCAAAATAGACTCTATAACCTTATCCAACTTATTCTTATCTTCTTTAAGCTAAGCCTTCTTTTCGGCTATTGCCAACTCTTCTTAAAGAGATATCGTATATATCCGACGACGCTTAAATCTTCTTATCGAAATAATATTAGATAGACTCTACTACAATTAGAAATATACCTGAGAGTATATAGAGAAGTATCGTATATATCCGACGGCGTTTAAATTCTTATTCTTATCGAAATAATGTTAAATAGACTCTTCTATAGTAGAAAACATACTTAGAAGTATATAGAGAGATATCGTATATATTCGACGACGCTCAAATTCTTCTTATTAAAATAATACTAAATAGACTCTACTATAGTTGGAAATATACCTGAGAGTATATAGAGAGATATCGTATATATCCAACGGCGCTTAAATTTTTTTTGTCGAAATAATACTAAATAGACTCTACTATAGTTGGAAATATGCCTAAGAGTATAGAGATATCGTATATATTCAACGGCGCTTAAATTCTTCTTTTTATCGCTTTAGACTAGATAACTACGATACCGCCGTCCGTAGAGAGATATATAATCGACAAATCGAGTAGCTACTATTAGGTAGTACCCTTTAATATACGTATAGACCTTAAGCTCCTATTAATATAGATTTCTACTTATCTTAGGCGCCTTCTTCGCTATATGGGCTTACTCCTATTAGCGTTCCTCGTCTATTATCTCGCGGTATAGCTAAAGGTAAGATCTAAGCTAAATTTCCTAAAGTCGACGTTAAAGCGTAAAACTCTTTAGTTAGGGTATTATAGTCGACTCTAGTTAAGCTAATAATCTTTACGAATTAATCGCTAAAAGGTACTTTAATTTAGCTTCTTACTTATTTCGTAGCTGAGATCGCTTACGGATAGGGATATTAAATATAATTTTAATCTCGAAATAGCGTAGCTTAGGAAGGTTATAGACGCTATTGAATAGGGATAAGAAGAATACTTTTAGCGTAGCCTTATCTTACTTACGAAGGTTCTTTAGGTCTAGATGCCGAAGGATAGTAAGCTAAGTTGGGACTTGACTAGCGGTATAATAAGATATATAAAGCTAGGTTAATTGTATTAGTAGACTAATTTATAAATTACTATTGGTAGACTAATCTATAGATTATATACTATCTAAGAGGTCGGAGGTTAGCTTGTAGCTAGGAAGGAAATAGGCTAAGCTAAGTAGGCTAAGCTCTACTCCTAATAGATTATTGTCCTAAGCCTAATATTACCTTATTTACTATTTCGATAATATAATTCTATTTGTAAAGCTATAAATCCTCGTTCTTACTACGCTTATTACCTTATTTTATTCGATTAGTAGTGCTTAATTTTTATTTACTTAGAACGGGCGAGTCTCTTCTTTAGCCTAGGCTCTCGTAGGTTAGTAGATAAGTACTACGGTTCTAGCCGCCTAGTGAGCTAAGTGATTGTATTTAGTATAATAGATGAACTATATCTTCATCTAGTCTATTATCTCGCTCTAAGTAAGCTAAACGACGTTTAGGTAGACTTTCTATCCTATAAGCATTAATCTCGTTAAGCTTAGTATTTGTTCGACTTATTGGCTAGCTTAGGTAAATGTATTCGGATACTTCTTAAGCTTCCTTATACCCTAAAGAGTCATTATTTTGATAAATCCTAGCGGTTTATAATAGACGCGAGCGATTTATTATTACTTAATTAAGTTTAATTTCCATTATAAATATTTAGTTAAGTTATAGTTACCTTTAGTTAAAAGCTTAGAAATAGAAGTAGGGTTTAATTGATAAAAATTGATATTAATTAACTATTATATAATACCCCTAAATATATCTAAGGAATAAAAATATTTAAGACCTTACGAATTATTAAGGGTAAACAAACGTATTTAAATATTAAATAGAACTTTGGCAATATATTCTTACGGCTAAAGGCTAGCCGAAATACTAGATAGTATAACAAAATACTACTATAGATTATAATCGTTCTAGAAGACTTTTATTAAATCTCCGACGATATCTTTATTATCGTCGCCGCCTTCCTCTTCTCCCTCGATATATTAGTGGTAGTCCACCTAGCTTATCTACGAACGTAGAGGTAACGCTACGACAACTCTTTATACTTAGGTAGTACGTAACGTAGTATACTAGATCTATAAACGAGCGTCCTTGTACGTTAGTATTCGTAAAATACTTATAGTATACGTCGAAGTCCTAGCCCGTTAACGTAGATAAACCAAAAACGACGAGCTAGGCGGCTAAGGCTAGAGTAGAAAATACTCGGCTAAGATCTAAGATATCTAAGAAGTTATTAGAATAGTACTAGATCGTATTTTAAAGAGTTAAAAAGTAGCTTACTACTACGATTAAATAAGTATTTCCCTTTTTAACTATTAAAGAGGTAATTAGTATAAGCGCCGTCGTTTACTATAAATATCTCTAAAGTAGCTACTAAAGTTACAACGTAAATCTTCTAAAGACCGAAATTGTCCTTATAACTCTTACAAAGTAAAGTAGTAATATCTCCGCTATACTATAAAAGTATAGCTATAAAATTAATATACTTCTTACTCGTCTACGCGCCGCGATTTTAGGTTAGATATCGCTAGCCTTTAAGCTCTAAAAAGGGTATAACGATACTATAGTTTAGCGCCGAAGTACTAGCCGAAAAAGTACTAATATTTAGAAGATACTACTAAATAGGCTTCTTAGACTCGATCTTCTTTTTCTTAGGGGTAGGCGTATCTTTATTATCTTCCTCGTTATTTTAGCAAAGGCGCTTAAGATAAGGCGTAACTTTAAGTCTTTATTCTAATATTAGCTAATAATTCGTAATAAAATAGTATAACTTCTAAGATTTTAAGGCTCCCGAGATTCGGAATGAAATAAGTAGAATATCTATCTCGATAACTTACTAGACTTGGGCTATATCTAAGCCCTTTGAGGATAATCCTTTAACGGCGAGACGGAAGTTTTTATCGCTAACTTTCTCTTTTCCCTTCTAAGACCTCTTCTACTACTATTGCTACTAGCTATCTTCGTCGTCGTCGTCGAAGATAGCGTATAAGTCGTTGAGGTCGAATAGCTTACTACTACGTTCGCCGAAAGCTGGCTTAGGGCGACGCTTCTATCCTAGAAGGATAGATCTACGGAAAGTAGTTATTTCGTATACTAATCGTATAAGTAATAGTATTTAAAGTATAAGACGTAAATAAGAAAAGGTTAAGCGTAAAGATTATCTATAGTTAGAAAGGAAGAGAAGGTAAGTTTTACTCTTATAGTAACAATTAGGGTATATAACCGAGTTACTAAGTACTCGCTAGCTTCGAAGAAGCCTAACGCTTACGATCGAAGTCTTTATTCACTATAATATAGCTATCTCGGCTTCAAATAAAAGGTAATTAATAGGCAATTAACGATATTAGCTTTAATTAAACCTCAACTACTATTAATTAACGTAAAAAGGTATCCTTTAGGGTATTATATAAGTAAATAATACCTACTAAGCTAAACAAAGTACCTAGTATAAGGTTCTTCCTAACGCTACTTCCGAGAAGTTACTTATACTCTAAATCTTTGCGATTTCTCACTGTATTATATTCTATAGAAGGTTCTATATTAGCTTATAACTAGCGAAGAAGTAGGTAAAGTAAAGCTCTACTTTTAATATATCTTTAATTATCTATAGTTTAGCCGATATATATATACGTTAGCTTTTGAATATATCGATTTATTAAATAACCTATATTTAATAAATAGTAAACTCTAATAGTCGAGTAGTAAGATTCTAATTTGATAAGTTAAAGGCTTAGGTTCGATTCCTAATTAGAGTATTTATATATATCCGACGATACTTAAATATCGTCGGATATATATATTTTTATTAAATATATTATTATAATTACTTACTTCTAATATTTCTTTATATTAATATATCGGCCTTATTGTTATATTTCGTCGTCGTATCTTTCTTTTTAACTTAGAGATATTACTACTACGTATATAACTATAATTATACCCCCTTCACCGTTACTCGTACCGTTACTATATATCCTACGCAATTATATCCTCCTATGAGAAATTCGGTCCGAAAGCCTAGTTTATCTATATTAGCGTCTTCTTATTCGTTTTCCTTACGTCTTAGAACCGCTAATACGCCTACTATAGCTTCGCCGTCCGACGTACCTCGGCTAGGCGCTCGCTGTCTTCGACGTCGTCGTATTACCGTACGATATATAACTAAAGGAGAATAAGACGTATATACGCTTTAATCTTAACGTAAAGGCGGTACTTTAGTTGGGGGTACGTTATCGATATAAGTAATACTTATACGCTAGATGTTAAATAATAGGCTACTAAAGAGTAGTCTTCGCCTTCGACGTATAGTAGCTAGACTAGTAAGAACGTTTCGAAGGTCGAAAATAAGTATTAACGTAGCTTATTCGGGTTCGGCGGATAAGCGATTCGCTGAGTTAAGCGAAGTACGTAGAATTGGATTAGGTAAACCTCGAACGTCGATAAAGCGGCGTACTAAGGCAATTAGTATTAGTAGCGAATATAAGATCGTCTAACTTATACGTAGTAAATAAAGCGGTTAATAGTTCTCGTAGCGAACTAGTACTTCGTTATCGCTCGACTTAAAGCGAAGCGCGCGCTTATAGTAGTCTTTACGATCTATATTAATATCCATAGGCTTATAGACTATATAAGATAGTACGATATAGTTGTCGTAGTAATATAAGTAGAAGCCTTATATAAGCTTAAAAGGCTTATCGCCGAGAAAGTTATTAAGCTCGATACTTATATAAAGCTAGGCGCTAAACTAAGTAGTAGCTCTTAGTATATTTGTAACGTAGTCGTCGAACTTAAAAGTTTAGGCTAGTTAGCTCGTATCTCTTATTTAGTCCGAGATAATTTACGCAATTCTAAGAGTACGCCGTCGGCGAAATACAATTTTCGAATATTCGTATAAGCTCTATAGGATCGAGGTTTACTTAGTCGGCCGGATCTATAATATAAGTACTATCGTAGTCCTAAGATACGCCCTATTTCGTAAACGCCCTTATCTAAAAGATAGCGAACGTATCTCTAACTACTTACGAAAGCTACGTCAACGCTCTCGGCTACTTAGGCTACTAGGTAGATACGCGGACTTCGTACCTAAGTAGGCTAAGCATCGCCGCCGTAAAGCCTTTTTACGAGCCTAAAGATCTTAGCGCTAGCTACTATTCGTCGGAGGCGGCTTAGTCGCTTTATAGTAGAAAAGGAGCAAAGTCCGGCTCGTTATCGACTACGGTACCTTCCAAAAGGCTCCCGCTACTACTACCGTTATCGACTTCGAAGCTACTCTTACTTCTAAACCGGATCTCTCTACGAAGAGTAGGAGGAAGTAGGTAAAGCCGAGAATCCTACGATTAGATATCTTTATACTACTAAGCGTCGCTAGTCGGTATAGCTAGGAGGAGCTTAGCTCGCTTCGTCGGAGATACTTCGCTTACGTCTTAGGCGGTCTTCTTTAACGTCTTACTTATTATAGCTAGGCTATCGTACTCCTAATCTTAATCTACACCAACGCGGGTACTATAAGCTACCGTATCGCGTAGAGTTATCGGCTAAGCGTCGACGATTAGTAGCTTTTCGGTATAGAAGTCTTATATATATCTATTGAGGTTAGATATACGAGTAAATTTAGAAGGATAAAGAGTACTTTTGGAGAAGCGCGCTGGATACGAAATATAGCTTATATTTACTCGGTACCAGAGATACGTTCGTAGGAGAACCGAACTTAACGATACTACGGTATATAACGCTTTTAGTAGTCAAAGCGTCGCGTATTATAATATCGCTAGGTACTTATATTTCTAAGACTCTTCGAAAAGAATATAGTAGACGAGAGAGTTATATTTCGTAAATATACTAAGTAATCCTTTTTTTTAAGCTTTTCTAAAAGAAGATACGCTAATTGCCTAACTTTACGTCGGATTAAAGCGAACCGAGATTAATGATAGTTGATAATAGACAAAGACGTTTAATAGAGTTATATTTCGTAACTATATTAGGTAGTTCTTTCTCGGAACTCTTTTAGAAGATACGTTAGTTATTTAACTTTGCGTAGAATTAAAACGAATAGAGAACTTAATAATAATTAATAATCGATAAAGATATTTAAGCGCTTATCTATACCGTTTTTGTAATAAAAATCGCTTAGCGATAGATAATCTAATATTAGATTTTTTCTCCTCTTCTATATACGCTATACTCTTAGAGGATAAGATTAGTTAAACTTTCTAAAGCCTAAATAACTTAGAGAGCGATACGAGAGTCTACGATCTTTCGACTCTAAGTCCGTATAGCCGCTAAGTATTATCGTCTGAAGGGAGTATTTTTCCTAGGAACCCGAGGACCGACTTCGCTTTCTACTTCGTCTCCGCTATACTAGCCGCTATCGCTATCCGCTTTTTGGCTTATCTAAATATATATAACTCGCTTTGCTAACTCGCGTCTTTAGCTTTGGATTAGGTTTTATTGAAACTACTCTAGTTTAGCTACTATAATTAAAAGCGACTCTTCGTAAATAAAAGAACTATCGAGACTACTCTAGTTAATTACTATAACTAAAAGTAACTTTTGTAAGTAGAAGGATTATCGAAACTACTTTAGTTAGCTATTATAATCAAAAGTAACTTTCGTAAGTAGAAGGACTATCGAAACTACTCTAGTTAGCTACTATAACCAAAAGTGACTCTTATAAGTAGAAGGACTATCGAGACTACTCTAGTTAGCTACTATAACCAAAAGTAACTCTCGTAAGTAGAAGGATTATCGAAACTACTCTAATTCAACTACTACGACTAAAAGGCGACTCTTCGAAACTACTCTAGTTAGACTACAACTAAAAGCTAACTTTTCGTAAATAGAAAGATTATCGAAACTATTCTAATTCAGCTACTACAACTAAAAGGCGATTCTTCGAGATTACTAAAGAACTATCGAAACTACTCTAATTCAACTACTATAACTACAAACGACTCTTCGTAAATAAAAAAACTATCGAAACTACTTTAGCCTATTAATACTACTAAATAAGATACAACGCCTTTTCTATCTACTATATACGTATTAAGATATTGTCGATATATTTTCGGTTATAAGTAACCTTTGTATATAATTACTACTTAAGTTATATAATATTTAGAAGAAAAAAAGGGTTATAAGTAAGGCTTGTAGGCTAGAAACGGTCGTTCGATAAGTAGTTCCCTAATATAGGTCAAAGAGATAGTAATAGCAGCGATAGCGGCGATAGCGGCGATAACGGCGATAGCGAGAAAAGGATAATATAATAAGAGATTAAAGCGTAATAGTTGGACTTTAGTAATACGAATATAATATACGATATAATAAACTCTTTAACTAGCTACTAAGGAGTTTATAGTATTATCTATCGTACTTATATACTATACGTCTTTATTACTAAATATAAATTAGAATCTATTATCAACTACCTAGGTAACGATAATTAAATTAATCTAAAGTAAAATAAAATTTCGTCTTATTAATTTATATATATCTTAACATCTTTAATTCAAAGTATCGATATATACTACTTTAAAGATATATTCTTCTACTTAAAGTCGAATTTTACTATATTCCTTAGTATCGATAAAACTATAGCGTTTGTAAATATTTCTAGTAAAATAACGAAGTCTTATATAACCTTTCCTACTACACTTTTGCTCTATATTTGCACTAAGCTAATAACTAGCATATAGTTTATACCTCTATACTAGGAGAAAACACCTAATACAATTTGCCAAAACGCTATTAGTTATAGGCTACAAATGTAAGCTTTTATCTCGAGGCTATAATTATCAATCTTAGGATACTAACTTAAATAAGCTAAATCGTAGGAGCCTATACTTAAAAAGCTAGTACGTCTTACGTATTAGATACCGTCGCGCTATTTATACTAAGAGACTATAGAAGTCAACTCTATTACTATTAAACGAGTTGGAAAATAGATCGTAAGTACTTATACTTAAGCGATATAAGCGCCTTAAGAACCTTAAGCGCTTTAAGAGCGTTGAGAGCGTTAAGAAGCTTAAACGCCTTAAACGTATTAAGAGCCTTAAAAGCGTTAAGCGCCTTAAGTACCTTAAGAGCCTTAAACGCCTTAAGCACCTTAAACACTTAATACTATCGTACTATCTATATTAGAAGACTATAAAAGTTAGCTCTATTACTATTAAACGATCTTCAAGGTATTAACCGTAGTAAGTATCTTAAGATTTAGCATAGCTAAAGTTATATCCTTCGCTATAATAATCTTAATATTTACGTTAGAAGTACAACGAAAGCTAACCTACGTATATTTATATCTAATAAAGACGATAAAATACTCTTAAATTACTTCCAAAAATGTATATTTTATAAATATAAACTATATATCGACTAAACTTCCTTACTTATTTCCTAAACTATATATATATATTAATCTATTTCTTAATTATATCTATACTAGAATATCTCAACGTTATAAGATCTCCTCCTTATCCTCCGCTATATTTTATCGGAGAACTCGGAATATACTTCGCTAATAAGCTATTTAATATTTACCTCTTCTCCTCCTTTTCTTCCTACTCCTCTTCTTTATCCTCTTTATTCTCTTTATTTTCTTTATCTTCGATTTCTTACTCTTACTAATCTTAATCCTTAGTCGAAAGTATAGCCTTTCTTTTTACTATCTTATTAACCTTATCTTATTTAGACGTTAATATTATCGATTTAAAATAGTTGCGGAACTAATAAATAATAAAGTTAACGAACTTTAAGGTATTAGTATTAGATCGTAAGAAAGAGAGTAAGCTAATTATAAAAGATATACCGATATATAATAGGTATAATAGGATATGAAGAGATACTTCTAAAGCCGCTATAACGGATCCTCGTTTTATAGTCTAAGATAGCTTTTCTAGTAAGAGATATTGTAAATTATAATTCGTTTGACGTACTATAGATTTATTTCTCTATAGAAGTTATAGTTATTCGAAGCGAGGAAATCAACAGCCTATTTTAGGTATTCGATCTCTTATAAGTAAATCGTAGCGGTACTCTTCGCGTAGGCTACTAGTTCGCGGAAGTCGGTTAGAAGCGCCGTAAGTATAATTTAGGTAACCTCCTACTAGCGTTCTAGTATAGTACGCGCCTAGAATAGGTAGTAGTACTACAACTATAGAGTAGCTGCTCCGTTATCTTCTAAGCCTTTATCGCCTAGGCGTTCGTCGTTATTTGTATTATTACTATCGTCGCTTAAGCTTTCACCGCCGCTTAACTACTCGGAGCTTAAGTCCTTAGCTTCGCTTACGGTAATACTACTACTTACGTAGGACTTGCTACTTATAGTTATCTCCGAGTCGGTTAGGGGCGAAGCTTCGCGTAGCTCGAAGGTATTACTATATAGCTAAGCTATATTAGTAGGTTAGAGAAGATATTATATTAGTAGAGATAATATTAGAAAAGATAATAGAAATATAGATTTACCTCTAGAGCCCTAATATTATATTTATATAAGTAACTCTTTACTATAAATTAAATAGAGGAGATATTTTAACGGCGAAGTAAAAGAGTCTTTGTAGTATAGGTAGAGGAGTTGTAACTCTATCTTAAGTACCACTACCCGCCTTTGGGCTTCTAACTTATACCTACGTAACTCGCTTTAACCCCCGTTACGGTTAACGGCCTACTAACTATTAATACCTAACGGTAGAATTCTGCCGTCCCTTACCGTCTTTACTACTTTGAGGCTCCTAAGACCGCTCTTAAGAGCCGTCTTAGGAGCCAACTAACGAATAGGGTTTTCCGGGAGTTGCGGTGGTAATCAAAGTCGTAGATCGAGATTTGCAATGTGAGACAATCCTCGTGCGTCTGCCAAGGATGTGTGCCGAACGCCGACCACTGACTTTCATCTAGGCATTGCGATATACGACGGCCGGGTAAGGCAGAAGTGCAAAATCAACATTGCTTCTGCCTTCAGTCCAGGTGTAAAATGAGAGGCAGGCGGCCAGATCTAAATCAATCTCTCCAAGACTGTGTGTGATAAGATCTTGGGTTTGCTGCAAGGTTGTTTGTTCAAATCTTAACGGTTGCCGAGCAGATATTTGGCAGTGGGCAAAGCTTGCTAGCTCAAAGCTCAAGATATCAGTCCGAAACCAGACACGGAAAGCGCGCTGGCCAATATGAAGAGAAAGCGCGTCACTAAAGTCAGTAGATAGTGCTAATCGATTTCATTTCCGCCTATTGACAGCAGGGGTAACGTCGTCCTGACATTGCAGCATAGTTGATCGCTTCGACCATGCTTGCGTAATAGCAGGTCACCTGTGATCGTGACCGTTCAGCTCCCTTGAGCCCGGAAGGTCCTTCCACTTGCCGTCTTGCGTTCCTTGTGCTCCTCGCTGTCTGGCCTGGCCCGTCGCAACACTGCACTGTGTTAGTCTCTCTGTTCCCCATGCTTATTAGTGGGTCACTTACCTTGCAGGAAATCTGCAGTCCGCCGGCGCATTCTGGAGTGAATATACGCCTTGGAGGCTTTGATGTGGTAATGGAAGTAGTCGCGGAATGTCTGGATGTGGGAGATGACGTCCGGCATCCGCTGTGGCGTCAGATGGCGAGGAAACAGCACTACTCATGTTAGATATAACAAACGCAAACACGGCAAACTGTCATATGAGCAACATACCAAACGTGACATAGCCAATCTCACCCGTGCCAGTATTCTTGACACCAGGGACGCCCTGCAACTCCAGCGGCGGATCGTTCCGGAAGAGGACCTGCGGAGCATTCTGAATCGCCCGTCTGCGGGCATCGACGAACTCCTGGATGAAGACCTTTCCAAACACTCTATCCGTCTCTTCCCTGAAGACGGTGCTGAATATGACGGTAACCCGGTCGTGGCTCGCCTTGATGTAGATCGCCTCCTCCTCGCGGTA
This sequence comes from Coniochaeta ligniaria NRRL 30616, assembly GCA_001879275.1. Lineage (NCBI taxonomy): Eukaryota > Fungi > Ascomycota > Sordariomycetes > Coniochaetales > Coniochaetaceae > Coniochaeta > Coniochaeta ligniaria. The sequence continues at coordinate 3,967,361 of KV875093.1, read as the reverse complement.
CTGGATAACCTTGACGTCGCCCCCCTCGCGCACGCCCTGCGGTGCCTCCTCGGATGTGAACTTCGACGCGGCTTCCCTCAGTTGGTAGTATTCCTCGTACGCCTGCTCGAACGGCGCGGCCATAGCATTGCGCTTGAGCAACGCGATCTTGTTGATCAGTTCGTCCCGCTCCTCTGCAGCTTGTCAGCAACCAGCGACCGTGTCCCTCAATATTGAAGCCCACAGACCTTTGTCAGCCGGCAAGTTCTCCAGATCGACCAGCACCGAGAAGTCGTAGCCGGCCTCGGGCGATGTGACGTATTGGCCGTACTCGCGCCGCAGCACGTCCTCGGCACCGTATTTGACTAGATCGCCAAAGCATCGTATTTGAATTGAGACAAGGATCTTGGTCTTGGTTTCGGGGGTCGAGATGTGGAAGATGACGCCGTCGAAGTCGGACACGGTCTGGTCAATCGATACCGGAGCAGCTCTAGAGGGCGAGGTTAGCTTGGGCTGGAATTCGGGGAAGCGATCCGACGAGTGATTAGAACTGTGACATACCCAGAAAAGCGCTCGGTCAGCACCGACTGGATCAGCACGTTCTGATAGTCGAGGAGCAGCATGGCGGCGGTTGTGGGATCTGCTGCGATGCTCGTCTCCTGTCGTGTGTTGTTGCTGTGGTGCTGTTGTGGTGCCTGGTGGTGGGGCAGCTCGGTGACGGTGACGCCGGAGCCTCCTCAAGGGGCTGACGTTGAACCAGGCTGCCAAGACCAGTCACATGACTGCCCCGCTTGAGCTTGACGTCGCGTCTTGGCAAGTCGGTACGTACCTTATCGCTTATCGCACTCGAAAAAAGTTCCAGTTCGCGACTGAGTCCCTGAAGATTCTCTCTTAGACACTAAAAGACGTCGGCTTGGAAGTGCTTCACGTCAAGCCGCCAAGATGGTCAAATCCTACCTGTGAGAACACTGGGCGCTCGTACCGGCTGTGAAATAATAGCTAACCTCAAGTTACCAGAAAATACGAGCATTCGCAGTCCTTCGGCATCGTCGCATCGAGTTCGTCCAACATCGTATGGTCCGGCAAAAGAGGCTCGGGAACAGGGGCAGGGCAAGCAGTCGTCGCTGCCAATGAGGAGGTGCTCTGCTGGGACATCAAGAAGGGCGAGCTCCTGAGCAGGTGGAGAGACGAGAACTGCCGTGCGCAGGTAACTGCCATCGCCCAGAGCAGGACCGACCCCGATGTTTTCGCAATTGGCTACGAAGATGGAAGCATTCGGCTGTGGGACAGCAAGATTGCGACCATTATCGTGAACTTTAACGGCCACAAGTCAGCGATCACCGTCCTCGTCTTCGACAAGTCCGGCACACGTCTCGCCAGTGGTTCGAAGGACACCGACGTGGTCATCTGGGATCTGGTTGCAGAAGTTGGCCAGTACAAGCTCCGAGGACACAAGGACCAGGTCACCGGCGTGCGATTTGTGGAGTCCGAGCCGCGGTCGCAAGATGGTGAAGACGGCGAAGAGATGGCTCTCGACGAGTCAGGGGAGGGGTTCCTGCTCACTACCGGCAAGGACTCGCTAATAAAACTGTGGGACCTGTCGTCGAGGCATTGCATCGAGACGCATGTCGCACAGACGAACGGCGAGTGCTGGGCACTAGGTGTCTCACCCGACTCCAGCGGATGCGTCACTGCAGGAAACGATGGCGAACTCAAAGTGTGGGCGCTAGATACATCATCACTCTTCTCCTCGACGCACCAGGTCGACATCTCAAATACGACTTTTCTCCACGACCGGGGTACTTTGCACCGGCAAAGCAAGGATCGGGCAGTGGAAGTAATATTCCACCCTCGCCGGGACTACTTTGCAGTGCACGGAGTGGAAAAGTCCGTTGAAATATGGCGGATACGGACAGAGGCAGAGGTGAAGAAAAGTCTAGCCCGGAAGCGGAGGAGGAGACGCGAAAAGCTGGCCCAGGCGAAGGGCAGCAAGGCTGAAGCCGAGCAAGACGCGGCCGAAGCCGAGGAAGACGTATCTAGCGCAGATGTGTCTGATGTGTTTGTACAGCACGTCATCGTCAGGACGACAGGAAAGGTCAGGTCGGTGGACTGGGCAACAAGTTCAGGATCCAAGGAGCTGCAATTACTTGTAGGGACGACCAACAACCTGCTCGAGCTATACAACATAACGACGAAAGACAAGGGGGCCAAGGCCAAGAAGGACGACACAGCAGACTACCAAAGAGGCGTCGCGGTCGAGCTGCCCGGCCACCGCACAGACATCCGAGCCATATCAATAAGCTCAGACGACAAGATGCTGGCGTCCGCCTCCAACGGCAGTCTAAAGATTTGGAACATAAAAACACGAGCCTGCATCCGGACATTCGAGTGCGGCTACGCGCTTTGCTGTGCCTTCTTACCGGGCGACAAGGTCGTCGTGGTAGGTACCAAGGGCGGCGAGCTCGAGCTGTTCGACGTAGCGTCCGCCACGCTCCTCGAAAGCGTAACAGCCCACGAGGGAGCCATATGGTCCCTACAAGTCCACCCCGACGGCCGATCCGTCGTCTCCGGCAGCGCCGACAAGACCGCCAAGTTCTGGGACTTCAAGATCGTCCAGGAGCAAGTCCTCGGCACGACCCGCACGACCCCGAAACTCAAGCTCGTCCAATCCCGCGTCCTCAAGGTGGCAGACGACATCCTCTCCCTCCGCTTCTCCCCCGACGCCAAGCTCCTGGCCGTCGCCCTCCTCGACAACACGGTAAAGGTCTTCTTCGTCGACTCCCTCAAGCTCTACCTCAACCTGTACGGGCACAAGCTGCCGGTGCTGAGCATGGACATCTCGTACGACAGCAAGCTCATCGTCACCTCGTCGGCCGACAAGAACATCCGCATCTGGGGGCTCGACTTCGGCGACTGCCACAAGGCCCTCTTCGGGCACCAGGACTCCATCCTGCAGGTCGCCTTCGTCCCGCACAACAGCGACGGCAACGGGCACCACTTCTTCTCCTCCTCCAAGGACCGCGCCATCAAGTACTGGGACGCCGACAAGTTCGAGCAGATCCAGCGCATCGACGGCCACCACGGCGAGGTCTGGGCCCTGGCCGTCGCCCACAGCGGCACCTTCTTCGTCTCGGCCTCGCACGACAAGTCCATCCGCGTCTGGCACGAGACGGACGAGCAGATCTTCCTCGAGGAAGAGCGCGAGAAGGAGCTCGAGGAGCTCTACGAGAAGACCCTGACCACCTCCCTAGAAACCGACCCGGACGCCGCCGACGCCGACGGCGAGATCGGCGCCGCCGGCAAGCAGACGGTCGAGACGCTCATGGCGGGCGAGCGCATCGTCGAGGCCCTCGAGCTGAGCATGGCGGACCTGAACGTCATGCGCGAGTACGAGGAGGCGAGGGCCATAAACCCCGCCACGGCGCCGCCGCAGCGCAGCCCCATCTTCCTGGCCCTGGGCAACATCTCGGCCGAGCAGCACGTGCTGAACACGCTGCAGCGGATCAAGGCCTCGGCGCTGCACGACGCGCTCCTGGTGCTGCCTTTTGCGATGGTGCCGCTGCTGTTCACGTTTCTCAACATCTTTGCCGTGCGGAGCATGAACATCCCGCTGACGTGTCGCATCCTGTTCTTCATGCTCAAGACGCACCACCGCCAGATCGTGGCCAGCAAGACGATGCGCGCGATGCTGGACGGCATCAGGATGAACCTGCGGCAGGCGCTGAGGCGGCAGAAGGACGAGATGGGGTACAACATCGCCGCGCTCAAGATCGTGGGGATGCAGATCCAGGAGAAGAACGTCAAGGACTACGTGGACGAGAAGTGGGACGAGGAGGAGGAGAAGAACAAGACGGTGCGGAAGCGGGCGTTTGTGCATGTCGCTTAGAATTAGGGGTAGTTGTATTATGCCGGATAAGGCTGACTGGGCTGGGCAACAGCGCTGACGATGCTATCGTGTAATGCATCATGTCAATACTGGTCTAATAGAACCTAAACTCATACGTTGTTGCTCGTCGTGATCCTCTTTTCTAACGCCGGTGTTCCTTGCACAGTTGACTTCCGTGTCCATTGCTGGACCCCCGCCGTTTGCACAACGCCGAATCCATGCTCTAACACAAGCCTCTACTCAGAAGCCAGCCTATCAAGCTTTCGCTCCACTTCCCTTCGCAACTTGACAACTGCCCTTAACCTCCTCTGGAGCCGAAGCAACCTCTGCGCCGGGTCTTCACCCTCCGTACTCGCCAACGCCTAGTCAGCCTTACCGCCCTTTTCCCCGTTACGGCCAATCCTCTCCCTGACCTGACGCTCTCTGATCCTCTTCTCCATATCCAGTGTCTTGCGATCCGGCCTTACCGACGCTCCCCCCGGCACCGGTGGCTCCTCTACGACTTCCAGGGAACCCAGTCCCCGTCTCTCCCACGGAGGCACGTAACGGAGCTCCTTTCCCCGCAAGTGTCTAGCGACTCTCGGCGTGGGCGGGAGCTCATCCCAGCCAGACGGCTGAGGCCGCTTTGGAGAACGTTTGAGCAAGCCTAGAGGCCCATACCCGCTGACTGCTGCTTTAGGAGTCTGCTTCCCCTTGGCTTTGGGCTCAATCTCGTCCGTCCAGTTCAGGAAATCCGAATCGTCCTCGGCAGCGTCCGACATGTCCTCATCAGCGTCCAGCGTGTTCTCAGCAGCGCCCGGCACGTCCTCGTCTGCACCTTCCGCATCGTCCGAGGCAAGATCGCTTGGCTCGTCGCCTCTGTCTGCCGGGTTTTTAACCGCGGTGGAAGCGGTGAAAGGATCGGTGATGGGGGTTTCCTCTTTTCTACCGTCCGATACACTCTCCTTTTTGTTCGAGCTCTCTCCAGATGAGCCGTCACCACTTTCATCCGATTTTTCCCGCTCGAAAACCTTCAAGTCCGAAGCCGTGCTGGGTCGGGCCGGGTCCGGCTTCCCGCCTTTCAGGCCCCCGTTGGTCAGTGTAGGCGGCAGCACAATCCAGGTACGGCCATTTATATCAGTGAATTTGCACAGCGGAGACGATCCCGGTTGTCTCCATAGCTTGTTACCGATTCTGAGGGTGCGGGTGCTGGTCGGTTTGCTCGGTGGGGGTTCTGATTCTGATTCTGATTCTGGGAATGGTGTGTCCGCTCGCTCATAGCTGACTGGTTCCGGTTCTGGTTCTGATTCTGGAAATGGTGTGTCCGCTCGCTCATAGCTGACTGGTTGCGCCTGCGAGGGTTCCTCCAAGGACTCCGGTGAGGATACCGGTAAGACAGCCGGCGTAGGTGCCGCTGGTGATTCATCTGTACCATCCCTCGACGCCTGCGACGGTACTAGTGTCCCATCCTGCCGTTTCCGCTTTTTGAGAACAATCTTGATCTTGATGGGGTAGTCACGGTTGGGCTTATCATCAGGGGGCCCTCGGTCCGAACCAGACACTGGAATCTGCTTCGGGCCCCGGACGAGCTCTTCTCCGCTCTTCTGACGAGAGTTCCCGGCCTCTTGCTTTGCGTCCTCAGCTGCCTCCCGAAACGCCAGAGCTTGTTGAATGAGGTTGGAGACAGTCAGCTGCGCCTTTGGTTGGCCGGGACCTTTGCTTTCGAGGGAGGGTTGCTCAGCCTCTGAAGACTCGCCACCAGACTGGCGTACGAATAATTCGACCTTGCGGTAACCAGATCCTTCATCGTCTTTCTTGTCGGATGGTATGACCAGACCCTGCGTGAGTACGTTTGGTTTGGGCGTCATCGCCGCCCGCAGCGCCGGGGTTATTTGCGTCTTTTTGTCTCCTTGCTCCTTCTTGATTGCCTCCTGGTCCATGGCTTGCCGCTGTTCCTCGGCTTCCTTCATCTTCCATTCCATCCTCCTCTGCCTTTCCTGGTGCGCCGCCGAAAATTCTCGACACGCTTCGCGTATTGGCCAGTCGCCGTCCAGGTTCCACCGCCATCCAGCGTATTGCCTTTTGCCTGTCATCAGGATAACCCATTTCCTTGCCAAGTTGAGAGCCAGGCCTCGCTGGAGCTCGCTTGCTTGTGCCTGTGAGCCCGCACTCATGTATGGCAGTGGCGGAGGCGGCAGGTACAGGCCCGAATCAAAATCGAGGACGTCGTATGGTCGTTTCGATAGTCTTGGGGTGGAAAGCGGTCTGAGAGGAACTATCCTCCATGCCGAAAGATTGACTGCGCGCTTCAGAGCTCTGATGGTCACGTGGAGAACCCAAGGTTCTACCACCTTGTCGAGGACGCCAGTATCGGCTGCGCCTTGGAAGGCGGCCACAGCTTCCGTCAGAGCTTCTTGTGTGACTAGTACTGTAAGGTCTGGATCCAAAGCATGGCCCAGCGCTTGCAATGCTGCAGTTCGGATGCCGGGGCTTATGTAAGGTTGAAGGACGTCTGACCCTGCTGTCGTCTGAAGTATGTCCGACGCGCGTTCCGCTCGGGACTTGAGTGACTTCCTCAGAGCCTTGATAATCTGTTCCAGATTACCGACCGCTTCCAGATTCCCGTCCTCCTGCACTCCTTGTCTGAGACGCAGGGCGTGAACGTGTTGGAACACCCTCAGAGCCCATGCTCCACGGTCCAGCTCGAGCTTTAGCGGAGCGGATGTCGGGCTATACAACTGCGCAAGTGCGGTAGAAGCTGCACCTATAGCATCACGAGGTACAGACTCTTCCAGACAATGGGGTCTGCCCGGCGGTGTCTGCAGGAAATTTAAGGCCCTAGTTGCCAGGTCGAAGTCGGGAACATCCTCGTCCCTCGCCGACAGATCGTCGTCATTTTCCGAGAGATTGTCAAACGTCGGTTTCGCCAGCTCGAGTGCCTTAAGAACCACGGCTGCAATGACAATACCAATAATTCTCTCAAGAACGCCATTATGGGCCCGAAACTCGGCCGAAGCCTGCATCAGACTTTGTTGATCGAACTCGTACAGAGACTCCTTTCCAGCAATCTGTTCAAGGGCACCCAAAGCAGTGTCGATAGAAGCACCATCCAGCAGCTTGTTCAGAGTTCCTTTTTGGTCTTGCCTCTTGAACTCCTTCAAAGCGTCAGACACAAGATCAGGATTCAACCCATGGGTTGGCGCACTGGTATCCGTTCGAGGGTCGGGGTGTCCAGCCATCTCTGTTCGATCGGGAGCAGACGGTGGGTTAGGGGTCCTTTTGACTTGGGTCTCTTCGACATGGTGTTCCGTTCGGGAGCTAGGGCCTTCGTCCATGTCCGCATCGGCATCTCCGAGACTCTGAAGAGCAACAGCGCCTGGTTGAGCATCTACGGACTCAAGGTTCAGTGCTCTCTTAAATGCACGTATGGCGGCTTCGAGACAGTCGGCATTCATATGCTCTGTGAAATGACCGGAGTTGACTCCTAACACCAGAAGGTTCAGGGCCATCATCATTACATCAGGGGTAAAATGATCCTGGCGAGGTTCGAAGCCACATACACTCTTGAGACAGATCAGAAGCCCTTTGAGAGCCTTGGGTTCGATCACGTGGTCCAGAGACCCGTTGTCAATGGCCTCTTGAATCTCAGCTACGGCCACCATCAGCCGAATAGCATCCGGGTCTTCCGGGGAGCTTCCAACCTGAGGCCTTGACGAGTCCACCTCATGATGACCGGGCCGGGCAGGTAGCACGCCAGGGTCGCCCGTTCCAAGGTTGTTGATGTTGACATTATCGGCACCATCCATTTGTTGCTCGCCTACCGGGGCATTTTGGCGTATATAGCTGGCAAGATGGTCCAAGCCTGCATAGAAACGAGGAAAATCCAACAAACCCTTGAAGCGATCAGGTGTCACTTCCAGAAGAATCTTCTCTAGAACCTCTGTAGCGGGCCCAAAGTCTTCCAGCAGCGGCAGCCCGGGATTGAGTGCTTGCTCGAAGGCAGTCAAGAGCTGATCCACCTCCTCAAGCCCCAGAAAGTCGTCAAATAAGCCTTTCCAGGCTGCGTCGTGGACCAGTTTCTGAGTTGCAACCATAAGACGCTGCTTGTCTGGTTTACCAGTGTTCTGTTTCTGACTTGCAACCATAAGACGCTGCTTGTCTGGCTTACCAGCGTGTGGTGTGCCAACGTGCGTTGCATTCCGGAGTCGCAGAGCGTCTTCAGCGTCGAATTTCTCTTGGAGCTCTTTTGCGGCTTTCTCGCTTAATGCTTCCAGACGCTCCTTTTCAGTCATCTCGCGAATCTGCTTCTCGGCTGGGTTTGTCGGGTTGGACTTTAGCGTTCGGCCGTCGTCATCCTCGTCGCCAGAGGGGGGAATAACGCGCATAACGATGGGCCCCATAACGACACCCATTGCTGTATCTGACTCCGAAGCCATCGCTCTTAGGTCTGCAGAGGTATTCCCGGGGCCTTCGTCATTGGACCTGTCGTCCCCGGCGTCTTCGTCGCTAGAAGTGTCCGACTCCTGGGGATAACCCTGTCTTGGTTCGTCGACCGCCGCATGGATGGCATAACTGACAGAGTCTCTCAAAGCTATCGGGGTGAAGTCGACTTGAGGCAGAGCGCCGCTCATATATGCGGGCTTCGGCGTGGCCCTCTCCTTTTCAGGTAAGTCAGAGACAAGGTCGTTGAAGGTGAGAGGGTAAAGAAGGATCTCCGAGACTCGCTCGTCATGGAACCATGCCGGGGAGTCTAGCTTGTCGTCCGGCTCGTAAGATGGCCAGCGTGAACTTCCTGTCGTCTCTTCAGCGGGTGCTGTCTTATCCTCCTCGCCGCTGTCATTGTAGTCTTCGACCACGTCCAACTTCCTCGCCGCACGCTCAGTCTCTTCAGCGGGTGCTGTCTTATCCTCCTCCCCGCTGTCATTGTGGTCTTCGTACAAGTCCAACTTCCTCGCCGCACGCTCAGGCTCATTCAAAACTTGGGGGTCCGGCTGCGGCGAGGCTGTATCGGCGTCCGGCATGGTGGCCGAAGCATCTAGGGCGTCCCCTTTGTCCGTGTCGAGTTCCATGTATTTCAAGGTATCATACGCTACCTGCTCTGCATCAGTGAGCTTTGAGGGCATTTCAGATGTCCTGGCTTTTTTTGGCGAAGGCTCGTTGTCTCCGTCGCTGTCGGATTTCCTCTTGCCGGTGGTCGTTGTATGCTCGTTGGGCAACATACGCTCGGTTCCAGGAGCACAAGGAGGTAGTGTATGTCTTGTTGTGGTAGGTGTAGACATCAAGGAATCTGAGTCCACGGGGTGTTGGTGCCGAGTTGGAGCTAGAATGTCCTTGGTGGCGGTGTCTTCGACCATAAGGTTTTGTGCGAAACTGTTGGAAAACTCAAGCTCTTCATCGTGACCAGAGGGGGTGTCTATAGAATCGCCGTCTGATGATATCTCAGACGTAGATTCGCCATCAAGATCCTGCACCTCTGACTCCGCTTGGCTATCGGTGTCGGCCTCAGGGTCAGAAGAGCTGCTCGATGTGCCATCAATCTCCGATCTCTCCGACAAATTCTGAACCTTGCTACTTCCTGACGACGCACCGAGATCTTTCTGCCGGTCGGAGTCCGTGTTGAGATTCGCCGGTGCGTTGACGTACCTCTCCACGCTGTAGCGAGATCTGACACGGTAGAGCCCAAGGTGTCGCTTGAACCGCCACAAATTAGTTCGGAGGAGGTCAACGTCATCAGCCCTCCGAGCTGAATGATCCTATCTCAACAGCTGTTCGCGCATCTCGAGCTCTAAGCTCCACTTCCGAAGAAAGTTACGTTCCTTGCGCACCAGCTCCTCGGCCTTCTGGAGAAGCTGCTCGCGAGCTGCGTAAGTGCTCATGTCGGCCGGTGTCTGAAACTTATTGACCAGATCCTTGTCCACCGTGTCCCGTTCATCCTCCATGACTTCGAACTCGTCCAGTAACCTCTCCTGCGCGTTATAGGTCATCGGTCTCTCGTACTTGGGAGTTGGAGGATCTGCAGACTGAGTTTGATGGGACTGCGAGGCGTGCGTGTCCTGCTCCTCGGCTACGAGGTAGGACTCAGCAGCAGAGTCAGTTGCCTGTGGGTGCATAGCGTCTAAAGAGTATATCATACTGTCCAAGCTAGGAAGACCATCCGGGTCGTCCTGCGACTCAGGGGAAAGCAGTGTATCGCCGGGTTGCGGAGCCGCATCTTCCTTAGTCTGTGGGCTCGTGCCGGTGCTGGTCTGCCGCAGTGCCAGTCGGGCATGCTCTGCATCGTCGTCTGTCAGGTCTGGTGTAACGGTCTGTCCAGGCAGGTTTGCCATCCGACGCGGGATGTCTGGACCATCCGACTTCGTAGAGTTTGACATCTTCACCGTAATGTCTGTTCGTCTAGAGGTAGAATGCAGTATTGAAATTTCTATTAAGATGAAGAATAACAGGCATGCCAAAGAACCAAAAGTGCGCCAGTGAGGAGGACATGGGCAAGTTGCCGAGCATGTGAAGTGGTGAAGTGCCCAAGTAATTAACAGATTTTATGTCATCTTGATGGAAGGAACTGTGGTAGATCCTCCAATATTCGTACTTTGAAATCGAGACTGAACACGATCATCTTGCTGATCGCAGCTGCCATCTTTGAGATCTTCAGGCAGAGAGATCTTGCCGAACGTACCTCTACATACCATCGCTCCTTCCCCGTGGATTACTGTGTAGAAGAGACAGGGAGCATTACTAATGCGACAGGGGTCCCTGCGTGCCAGCAGCTTCCCCACAATCTGGACCTCGGCATGTTGGCGCTACCAATCTTACCCCACGTCTAACCGAACCCGTGTGTGCCGGCATGGCCCCGGAGCAGCTGCCGGAGGAAGCACTTAAAGATGACGAAGGCTCCTTCCCTCAGGTCGGAGTTGATTATCTTACTTTCTCATTCACGGCATTAGGTTTCCTGTTTGCTTCAACCTCCACGATCCTCAAGTCCAATTGAAAAACCACAACATGTCTAAACCAGGACCAGGTGTTGGATTCGAGTACCCTCCCGCCGAGGTCTCGTGGCTGAAGCGCGATGTCCTTCTCTTTGCCCGATCCATCGGCTGCACAGCAGACGAGCTTCACTTCCTCTACGAGCTGCACCCCAACTTCGCCGTCTTCCCAACCTACCCAGTCATCCTCCGTAAGCTTCCCATACCTCCTACTCCGCATCATCCCCTCTACTCCTGTCACCGAACCTGGGACTAACACACATCCCCCCAACAGCCTTCAAGAAAACCTCCCAAGAAGTAATCGACTTCTACGCCGCCGAAAAAGCCGCCAAGATCCCCGGCGTGCCCGACTTCGACTCCACCCGCGTCGTCGACGGCGAGCGCCGCATCCAATTCTCCAAGCCCCTCCCGCCCACCAGCGCGGGCCGCAAGTTCGAGATCCGCACCAAGGTCCTGGGAGTCTACGACAAGGGCCGACCGGGCTCCGTGGTCGAGACCCAGACCGACCTCGTCGACGCCTCCACGGGCGAGGTCTACTCCCGCGCCACCGGCTCGGCCTTCTTCGTCGCCCAGGGGAACTGGGGCGGTCCCAAGGGGCCGGCCACCGTCAACTACCCGCCTCCCAAGGGCAAGGCGCCCGATGTCGTGTTCGAGGACCAGACGAACCGCGAGACGGCGTTGCTGTATAGGTTGAACGGGGACTATAACCCGCTGCACGCCACGCCCGAGCCCGGGAAGAAGATGGGGTTTGGCGGGGAGATTATCCACGGACTGTACTCGTTCAACTCGACTGCGCACTTGTTGCTGAAGAATTTGGGGGGCAGTGACCCGAGCAATATCAAGGAGTATCAGGCTCGGTTTGCTAGCCCGGTTATCCCTGGCGATAAGCTGGTGACGTCGGTGTGGAGGACGGGGGATGTCAAGGATGGGTGGGAGGAGATCCGGTTCGAGACCAAGGTTGAGGGGAAGAAGGTGTGCCTGAGCAATGGACGGGCTCTGATGAAGGTTGTTGGGGCGGCCAAGAGCAAGCTCTGAGCTGGACAGTGAAGCTTGAGGTTGTGTCGCTGGCGTCCCTGGTGTTGCTTCTGGCTCAACACGGTGTAGCCTGGTGGCAAGGCTCATCTGAGTTCATCCGATCTTGCCCAGGGCTATTGGAGCGTCCATCCGGACTTCGCTCGGGTCCGGAGCTGGCAAACCCTGTCCGAGGAGCACTGGGAATATGATTAAGAATGGCCCGTCAGTCTGTCACCCGAAGCGAAGGGGCTCTGGTCGACTGGTCAGGGTGATCTAATGCGTACTTACACAATATCTGGTGCGCTTAAGGTGCCATGTTCGAAACCATCTACTGCCATTTACATACCATGTTTGATCATTTTGCCATCCACCGCAACTTTTGGTACATTGGACATGTGATTAGCATGTCAACTGAATAAAAATCGTCTTTTTACATGGCGTTGTTAATCGCTTCCTTCTGGTGTTGACGGGAGTTGTTTTGACGAACGTGTAGGGTAGCTCAGCAAAAGTCTTGTGCAGAACTCCTGCCGTAAATTATTCTCAGCACTCACTCAATCAACAACATCCCTCAGGCCCCACCAGAAAGCGATCCCAACATGCAGCAATCTGGTCGTCAAGTTCAATAACATTCCCGCCATGGCTTCCTCACATGAAATAGGCGAGCGCCTGTCCTATGACGGCGCGCTCTGCACCGTGCGGTACATAGGCCCCGTCGCCGGCACATCAGGGTCCTGGCTCGGCGTCGAATGGGACGACCCAACGCGCGGGAAGCACGACGGCCAGCATAAAGGAGTTAGATACTTTGAATGTAAGCTTCTTGCAGTACCAAATAAAGGCATTTCGATACTGACCCTCAATCAGGCAAGATCAAGTCGCCAACGTCAGCATCCTTCATCCGGCCAACCAGGCCGCACGACGGCAAGACAGACTTCCTCACAGCCCTGCACGAGAAGTACGCCACGGAGCACGAGGCGCAGAAGCCCATCGTCTTCTCGACCAAGGTCGCCGAGGAGGTCGGCTTCGCCAAGATCAGCCGCCAGCAGGCCCAGCTGCACGAGCTCAAGATTGTCATTCTCGACAGCCTGCGGCTTGTCTACGCCTATGATCCTGCGTCCAAGAGAGACAAGTCGATCCGCGACGTCTGCCCGAGTATTGTCGAGCTAGGCATGAGCCGCAATCTGCTCACCAAGTTCGGCCCAGTCGTCGAGATATGCAGCGAGCTCGACGAGGTGAAGGCTCTGCGGCTCAAGTACGCCCCCACTCCATCCAACTATACGACCACACTGCTAACGCATCCCAGCGGCAACCGCTTCGCCGACGTCTCCTCCGAGGACCTCACCCACGCCTCCACCTCCCTCCGCGGCATCAAAGAACTTGCCCTAGAAGAAAACCTCCTCACCTGGTCCGAAATCGTCGTCCTAGCCTCGCACTTCCCAGACCTAACCACCCTCCTCGCAGCCAGCAACCAGATCCCCTTCCTCACCCCCATCCCCTCTTCCTCTTCTCTCAACTCAACCCTAACCTCCCTCAACCTCGAGTTCAACGACCTAACCACCCTCTCCTCCCTCTCCCCCCTAACCTCCCTCACGGCCCTGCGCAACCTCCACCTAAAGAACAACCGCATCTCAACCATCTCCCACCCCGCCTCCACGTCCCCGCCCCCCATCTTCCCCCCCTCCCTGCACTACCTCGACCTCTCCTCAAACCTCATCTCGACCTGGTCCTTCGTCGACCTCCTCCCCGTCTGCTTCCCCGGCCTGTCCTCCCTCCGCTTCGCCCACAACCCAATCTACGCCAACCCGGACCTCGACTCCCCCGTCCCCTCCTCCTCCTCCTCCCCCCTCTCCCTCCCAAAATCAGGAGGCGGGGGCACAGAAGAATCCTACATGCTCCTAACCTCCCGCCTCCCCTCCCTGCGGACCATCAACTTCTCCACCATAACCCCGCAAGACAGGACAAACGCAGACATGTTCTACCTCAGCCGCATCGCGCGCCAGCTCGCCGCCGTGCCGGAGTCGGACGAGCACCTCGTCCTGGCCCGACACCCGCGGTACGCCGCCCTGTGCGAGGCGTACGGCGCCCCCGTCGTGAGTCGAACCAAAGAGGTGGACGCGCGGTTCCTGGAGGGGAGGGTGGTTAGGGTTTGTTTCCGGTTTGTTTCTTCTGCCCAGGGGGATGAGCCGGCGAGAGAGAAGACGGTCAGGTTGCCCAAGTCGTTTGATCTGTACGCCGTAAAGGGGATAGCGGGCCGGCTGTTTGGGCTGGAGCCGCTTGAGCTCAAGCTGGTTTGGGAGACGGGGGAGTGGGATCCTGTGGGGGGGTTTGATGAGGAGGTTGATAGTAGTGAGGATGAGGATGAGGAGAAGGAGGAGGAGGGGAGGGAGGAGGGGGATGCGGGCGGCGGGTTTGTGAAGGGTGAGGGAGATGGGGAGGGAGGGAAGGCGGGCAGGTGGGTGGAGCGCGAGGTTGAGCTTGGTGATGGGCCGAGGCAGTTTGGGTATTGTGTTGATGGGATGGAGGCTAGGATTCGGGTTGAGGTTGCTGGGTAGGTGTGTTTGTGTGGCGGGGGTGGAGATGGGCAAGCTGGTTGTGTTTGGACTGGTGGTTGTGTTTGGACTGCTGGTTGTGTTTAGACGGGTGTTTGCTACGGATGCATTTCGTGGGGATTCTAGAAGGTGCAAACAAGCATGGTGCATTTGGGATGTAGCCCGTATGTCGGACAGATTTTGTCTTCACAAAGTAGATATAAGTCATCCTGACGCCGACTCAATTCAGAGCTATCTTCTGCAATCCATCCACCAACACTGTCCCCTACAACTCACCTCGCCCCGACCCAACAGCAACAATGCCTCCCCGCATCCACCACTTCATCGTGCGCCCAGAGATCGTCAAGCGGCTCCCCACCGGCCTCGTAGTCGAGCAGCACCTAGTCCCGCTCATCCCCTTCGACGAGCTGCCCGAGTGGCTCGACGTCGTCGGCATCCCGCGCCAGCTGACGCCGGAGCAGACGACGGGCCTCTCCAACCTCGGCTGCTTCGAGCGACAGGGCGTCCACGACGTGGAGATCATCATCGACGAGGCCGAGTCGGATGCAGGAGCGGATGATGCGGAGCAGACCCCTGTGTCCGCAGTTGACATCGGAAAGCCCCCCGCCGTGGTGGGTGGTGCCGCGGCTCAACCCGGCCTGCAGAGCTCCAGATGGGCCGACGCCATGAACGACAACGGCCTCCCGTGCAAACCGGACGCACCCACGGCTCCCACCGCCGCCGCAACTCAAGCTGCTGTGCATCCCGCCGACCGCATGATAGCCCATATCTCTCCCCCATCCGCCAGTCCCAACAACGCCCCCCGAGAGAACCACCCCAAAACCACCACCCACCCCCCCTCCCCAGCCAACTCCTCCACCTCCTCCACCCCCTCCCCAACCCACCCCAAACACCCCCCCAAGAAGCGCAACTACTGCCGCCACTGGGTGCACCACGGCACCTGCAAATGGGGCCCCTACTGCCGCTTCGCGCACGCCATGCCGGCCACGCCCTCGGGGCTAGCAGAGGTCGGCCTGCGCGACTTCCCGTCCTGGTGGACGGCGGCCGTGGCGGGGTTGGCTCTGTGTTCCCCCTCAGGCGCGTTCGGAGGAGGAGCGCGGAAATTAATGCCTTACCGTGATATGGGCGGGATGGGGTACGGATATGGAGGGGGGGGCATGCCTGGTGGTTTCGTGCCGGGGTATGGGATGGGAGGAGGACCGGGAGCTGGAGGGTACGTGGCTGCGGGTGGTCGGGGGTGGAAGGAGGGGGAGGAGGTGCATCCGCAGGTGCGTAGTACGCATACACAAGTGCAGGACAGGGAGAGGGTTAGGAGGGTCAGGGGGGCTGAGGCGGGTGCTGGGGGAGGAGTGGGAGTGCCGGGGATGAGGAACTTGGGGGTGGTGGAGAGGCAGCCTGTTGCTGTTGCTCGGGGGTCTGTGGCTGTTGGTGGAGGAGAGGACAAGAGACGCGAGGGAGTCGGGCGGGAGATGCGTCAGGTCCAGGAGCAGCAGCAGCACCAGCAGGTGGCCGCGCAGCAGGGTCAGCACAAGTTGGTTGATGTGTGAGGAGGCACTGAGCTGGTGTTACCTGTGAGGTTTAGCTCTGGGGACAATGGGATAGGTTACTTGTCTTAGCTGCTTTTTTCTGCCATTTCTTCAAGTCTCGTGTTTGGCTCTCGGCTTTCTGACAGAAAAATAAAAGCAAATCCGATGTGAATGTTTCTCGTGACGGCTTACTGTTAAGTCCAGAACCGTTCCAGCGACCGGAGCCCGCGGGCAGCCGCGACCAGGTCCACCCGTCCGTGCCTTCCTGCGAAGTCAAGCTTTCTATGGCAAAGATGGCCAACCAAAAGCGATAAGTCCGGGAAATCACGAAAAAACACACGACGTCAATCCTACCTCACTCGTTAAAACAGCCAAATACGCAAATGCAGTTCCGACAGTTTGCAGCGAGGAATAGCTCGGTTGCAGTCGTCGCATCGTTGCCGGAGTTAGTGGTAATAGACGAGCTTTGTCATCCCCTCAATTGAGAATAACCCCACCATATCTTCACTGCTGCGGGGCTTCAGAGTTACAGAGTGGACAATCACCGGATGAAGCGATGATGAGGTAGTGGACTTTTTTCGGCGATAGCTGTTTGATCGCGATATCTGCCATGGGAATAAAATATATATAAACTACTGCCCTCGTCCATGTGAAGCTGCATACGTGAAAGAGAAGCAGACAGAAGCTAAAGAACCATACCCACCACATCAACAACAATTCACACAACACTCTAGACAAGCACTTGCTTTACTACGCATCATCGACACTTGACGAAACACTCACCTCTATACACCACAATGCCCCAGATAAACGGCCAAAAAGTCGGCCCCATCGGCTACGGCCTCATGGGCCTCTCCTGGCGGCCCGACCCCCCCACAGACGACGTCGCCTTCGCCTGCATGCGCGCCGCCCTGGAAGCGGGCGCCAACTTCTGGAACGGCGGCGAGATCTACCGCACCCCTTCGGGAGACAACAGCGCCACCCTGCTGTCACGCTACTTCGCAAAGTACCCGGAGGACGCCGACAGAGTAATCCTCTCCATCAAGGGCGCCGTCGGCGACCCGGCCAAGGGCGTCATGCGTCCCGACGGCAGCCCCGAGGAGATCGGCCGGTCCATCGAGACTACCCTGAGTCAACTGGGCGGGACCAAGAAGCAGATCGAGCTGTTCGAGGCCGCCCGCATCGACAGGAGCAAGCCGCTGTCCGTCACGCTGGGGGCGATCAAGTCGTACGTCGACAGGGGACTGGTGGGCGGTATTAGTTTGAGTGAAGTCTCGGCCGCCACTATTCATGAAGCGGTCAAGATCGCCAAGGTCGAGGCCGTCGAGGTCGAGCTCAGCATGTGGTCCACCGACGTGCTCACCAACGGCGTGGCCGCCGCTTGTGCGGAGCACGGCATCCCGCTGGTGGCCTACTCGCCGCTCGGCAGAGGCGTAAGTCACATCCCCCCTCTCATACAACTACATCAAGTAAATGCTAACCCTTGCAACAGATGCTAGCAGGCCGCTACAAGTCCCCCACCGACCTCCCCGAAGGCGACTTCCGGCGCCACATGCCGCGCTTCCACCCGGACAACTTCGCCGTGAACCTGCAGCTCGTCTCGCAGGTCGAGGCCCTCGCGGCCCGCAAGGGCTGCACCCCGGCCCAGCTGGCCATCGCGTGGGTGCGCGCCGTGGGGTCCCGCCCCGGCATGCCCGTCGTCATCCCCCTCCCCGGCGGCTCCACTCCCGAGCGCGTGGCGGAGAACATGAAGATTGTCGAGCTGACTGGAGCCGAATGGGAGGAGATTAGTGAGACACTCAAGAAGTTTGATGTCAGGGGGACAAGGTACCCGGAGGGGATGCCTATTGAGCTTTGAACGGGGGCAATGGGGGGTTAGTTAGGCGGGATTGGGGGGAGTGTGGTGCCTGGGTTATAGATTAGCTTGCGTTCGATGTTGTGGTAATGAAGCAAGTATTGCGTTTGTCTCTCCAAGAAGATTCAGAAAAAGTAAGTAATGTAAAGTGTCTTTTCCACAGTGACCCCCGGATGGGCATCTTGAGCATTGCAGAATTCACGGGTTGTTCATCAGAAGATGGGAGGGTGTTGCGGGTGACAGAAATATTGTTTACTTACAGAAAGGAAGAGATAGAGTATTTCACTCTCTACTGAAACTAGAGAGAATCACATCGTGAATCTAACATTGAGGTGTTACGGAAGAAGCTGAAGATGACTAGAAGATTTCCATGGATTTTATTATGCAGCTCGCAAAATTGTGTTTTTAACGAATACACGTGCGTGTGTCAGACGGCGCGTGACTAAATTGTTACTAAGCACTTTACAGCGGCATATTCCTTACCTTTACTCGAAAGCCAGATAGGTACTCAACGTTCGAGAATCGGGTAATGTATCTAGGAGCGTCTTCAGGGTGCTGCTATAGCGAGGATATGTCCGCGTATGAAGCAGACATGAGAGCTTTCCCATAGCTGTTGCCTGACATACCCTCGGTAAACAAACCGCCCAGGCAACGTGAACAGGCACATCACAGACCACTGAAACAATGTCCAACCGTCTAAAGTTCTTGTATTGTTACACATATACAGCGTAATCGGGACATAGGGACGTCTACCGCAGTTCCCGGACTGCAATGATACACCACGGCTCCGACAACCGCATCATCACATCATCCCCAGAGGAATGATGGCATCTCTCTCCGCCGCAACAGAGACCAGTTGTTGATCGCGTCTCTGCCGCCCGCCAGCCAACTCTATCGTCCAGCTCCAATTACTCTCCCGCCCTGCCATCTCATCAACACCTCCTTATGCCTTCTCCTCCATCAGCGAAGAGATCAAGGCCTCGATGTCGAAGTTGGGGTCGTTCAGGTCTAGTTTAGCTGTCAAGAGAGTTAGCCGTGCTCCATACCATATGGCCTCCTGCTTTCCGTCCGAAACAGTCCCCTCGGGGAAAAAACATACGTCCGCTGGTCTTGGATTCCGCCTTGGCCGAGGCAGGCTGCTTCGTCTTGGCGTACTCGGCCTTGGCCTGCTGTATTAACTGCTCCTTGTGCTTGTATTCCCTCTGCGCCTGCTCGCTTCGCACGTGCTGCGTGATCTTGCGCTGGTGGTAGAAGCCGTAGAAGACACCGACGGCGAGCGCCGAGTACCGGAGGACCTGTTGGGGCCGATTGTTAGTAAATCAAGTCCGAATATGCGCGCAAGGGTCCCAATCTTCCCGGTCTCCCTCCGGCTCGTGAGCGTTCTCGCGACAATGGACGACAGATCGAGCTGCACCAGGGTTGACCTACATTGACTCCAGATGTGGCCGACATTGTGACTGACTCCGGGGGACGGGCGTTACAAGCGATTGACGGAGAGCGGCGGAGCGGGATCGCAATTGGGGGGCTCAATTGGTCCCTGTTGTCGCGGATCGAGGGAATTAGTGTGGTTGCGTGTAGGGCGACGGTGACGGAATCGAAGGTTGCAAATGGAAGTTTTGGAGTCGTCGGGATTTTTCGCGGCTTTTCCCATGGGCAGCAAGGCTGGAAAACAGGCGAGCTCCAAAAGACAGACAGGGTGGAGCCACAGCTTGCGTGCGCCACTGCCCCGGCCTACCGGCTTATTAGAGGTGTGGCTGCTGGAGCCGATAAGATAAGATCGAGTTGTTACCCCTGTCCCGCTTTATTGCTCAGGGAAGTCGCGATTCGCGACTTGACACATGAAAGTTAACCCAACTTCACAGCTTAAGCAAACAACATATTCCTACAATTGCACCAAATTATCTTATCGATTTGTGTGCACTACACGTCACACGTCTCCGTAACAGCAAGCTCTTTCGAAGCTATAAGGTACAGCCTTCTGGAGAACGAGACTAAGCCACTGCAGACGAGTGAGATGGGGATGACCAGAGTCGCCCAACATGCAGCAACGACGAGATGAGATCCTTGCCAAGAGGGCAAAGCTCGCAGAGCTTAAGCGGCAGCGAGAGCTTCGCGCCAGCCAGCTGCAGGGTCCAGGTCGCCAGAGCCTAGGCGCCCCGAGCGATGTACGACCGACTACCTCTCCCTTTCCCTCTCTAGTCCCGTCTAACTCCTCTTGCGTAGCTCGCCTCACCACAGCCCAGTCGGGCAAGCACGCGCCTCGACATCGACGCCCTGATCGACCACCTAGTCGGCGACAGCAGGCCAGCATCGACCACGGGAGCAGCTTCCCCCGGCCCAAAGGGCAGCAGACCAACCAGCGTAGTCAGCGCCGGCGAGCTGAGCAACGAGACCTCCGAGCCCGCGGCGGCGACAGCAAACAGCCAGTCGCAAGTCCTGACAACCGCCCCCCTAACCACCATCTACGAGACGCCGCCGTCGCCGGTGAAGGAAGTCTTCTCCTACAGCAAAGGCGTCCAGACAACAGAAGAATGGATGACCACCCCGACCAAACCCCGCGCCCTCCCCGACCTCTCCGACGACGACGAGCCCCTCTCCACGCCGAGTAGCAAGCGCCTAAGCCGCCGCGAGCGCGACAGAGAAGAAGAGATCCGCCAGAAACTCCGGCAGGAGATAGAAGAGGAGCTCAGGGCGACCAAGGACCTGCTCGACAACGGCACGCACAAGCCAACCACAGCCGCCTCCAACTTCCCGGCCCGCACCCTCACGACCGAAGAGCTCGCCGCCGTCACCCACTCGGACGACTTCTTCGACTTCCTCGACCGCTCCACCAAGGTCATCGAGAAGGCCCTGAGCGAGTACGACATCCTGACAGACTACACCCTGCAGCAGCACGACGCCGACGACGAAGACGACCACCTCCACGGCGCCAACACGGGCGGCAAGGGGCGGCGCAAGATCCGCGAGGTGGCCCAGTTCTACGACGAGCGGTGGAGCAAGAAGCGCATGGTCAGCAGCATCGACTGGTCGCCCAAGTACAAAGAACTCCTCCTAGCCTCCTACACCAAGAACCCCTCCTCCCCGCACGAGCCCGACGGCGTAGTCCAGGTCTGGAACATGCACTTGCCAGAACGGCCCGAGCTCGTCTTCCACGCGCAGTCCGACATCCTCGTCGCCAAGTTCTCCCCCTTCCACCCCAACCTCATAGTAGGCGGCGCCTACAGCGGCCAAGTCCTCCTCTGGGACACGCGGTCCCGTTCCCCCGCGCCCGTGCAAAAGACGCCCCTCACCGGGTCCGGCCACACCCACCCCGTCTACGCCGTCGACCTGGTCGGCACCCAGAACGCAAACAACATCATCTCCGTGTCCACCGACGGCGCCGTCTGCGGCTGGAGCGTGGACATGCTGTCGCAGCCCCAGGAGAGCCTGACGCTCCTCGCCCCGGCCCCCGCCAAGACGGACGACCTGAGTCCCACGTGCGTGGCTTTTCCGCAGGCGGACCCGACTTTCTTCTTGGTGGGGAGCGAGGAGGGGACTATTTTCCCTTGCCACCGGTACGATCGCGCCGGCGCAAAGGCGGGTGTTGACGCCAGGGTGGCGTATAAGGGCCACGCGGCGCCGGTGGTGAGCGTTGATTTCCATCCTGCCCGGGGCCCGGTTGATTTGGGCGATTTGGTGCTGAGCGCTAGTCTGGATTGGAGCGTTAAGCTGTGGAAGGTGCGGGCTCCGGCCGCGACGAGCGGGATTGCTGCCGGCGGCGGACAGGGTGCGGGTGCTGGTGGGGGAGGGGGAGGGGTGACTAGTGTCGGGCTTGTTTCGGGCGCGGGCGGGAATGTGGTTGATGGGTATGTGGTCAGTCCGCTGATGGAGTTTGTGAGGGAGGATGTGGTGTACGACGCCAAGTGGTCGCCTACGCGGCCCGGGGTGTTTGCGCTGGTGGACGGGGCGGGGTGGGCGGAGGTGTGGGACTTGACGGTCGAGACGGAGGAGCCGGTTGCGAGGGTCAGTCCGAGCCAGAGGAGGGATGGGAGGGTTGGGGTGAGTAGGAGTCTGAATAAGGTTGCTTGGGAGGCTGGGGAGGGGAAGAGGTTGGCTACCGGGGGGATTGATGGGGCTGTGACGGTGTTTGAGGTTGGGGTCGATTTGGGTGGGAAGGAGGGGGTGAAGGGGGAGGAGTGGACGGCTGTTAAGAAGCTGGTGGGCAGGATTGAGGCTCAGGGGGTTAATGGGGTTGGTGTGTAGGGGCTAGGTCTGTGTGAGGGAGACATCGGTTGTGGTCTGGCTTTTCGCAGTTTGTCGGTTGTATACCCGTTAAGAAAGTCATTTGAATTGAGCCATGTGGCACACACCAGAAGTGTTGCTGGCTGCCGAGCTTCTCACACACACACACACAAGAGCGCTATATGCAGTCGACCACTACTCATGTCTGGCTTAACCACTTCGCCGAGCATATCATCGAAAGACACGGAGCTTTTCTCTTACATACCAAGGTCGATGCTTGGGCATAACGAAACGGAGACCAGGACAATGGTTTCTCAGAAACCCTGAGGGAAATCAAGTCCTCCTGGTAAGCATCCAGGTGAGAGCTGCATGGGATCCCAGGGCAAACCTGTCAAAAGGAGGCAGAGAGGGTTGCAGACTCTCATATGGCATATATGACGGACACTACTACGCTCGTACCTACACGAGAGAAAACTAAAGTGTGGACGAAGAAGCCCCGATATCAAAAAAAAAAAAAAAAAAAAAAAAAAACATTGATCGCAAAACTCCGTTACTCCCTGTTAAATGGTAGAGAGATGTTGACATGCTGTTAAAGTTGCATCGAGAAAGTTGCTACAAACCGAAAAACCACCAACGTTATACAGTGAGAATAGCTTGCATTAGGAAATGGGTATCGAGTATTCAAAACTGTGTGCGATAAAAACAGTAAGAATATAAAGGAGCGAGAGAAGACATAGAAGAGAGAGGGGGGGGGGGGGGGAGAGAAGGGAGGAGAAGAGAGAAGTACAAATCATACAGTATGAGTCGGATCCTTCTCGGCCCTTGGAACCGTCCGGTCTCTCCTAACACCTCGACAACGTTTCCAGTACCTCGACGACCAGCGCCTCAGAGCCCGGAAGTCCCAGAGATAGAAGACATAGGCAAACAGCGTGATGGGGACGCACACGACAAAAAACCACCAGAACTTCACCTTGCTCTGTCCAAGGAGGTCAAGGTTCATACCGAAAAGGCTGGAGCTGAAGCTGAGAGGAATGAAGAGCGTCGCGAGAAGAGTCAGCTTCTTGAGCCGTTGAGACTGCTCAATGGCCTTGCTGGACTCTTCGATCGAGGCCTTGCCCATCGCCAGAGTGATGCCCCGAGCGCACATTTGTTCCAGATGGATGCAACGAGCGTGGAGCTGCTCGTAGTCTTCCAGGAGACCCCTTGCTGTAAAGGCACCGTCGGAACTACGCAGCCCGGCGGTTCTGGCCCTGTCGGAATCCGAGGGTTGCCCGGGCGGGAGCAGACCGGGACCCCATGAGACGTTGCCTTTCGGCAGCGGGCTTTCGGCCCTGCCTCCGTTCGATCCCGGACTACTTCGCTCGGCCAGCTTGCGGAGTGCTCGGGTACTGTCCCTGAGTTGCTGGGCGTGCCGGTTGAGCACGTTAGAGAAGTATTGGAAAGACCCAAGCGCGTGATGCGGGACTCCTTCATCTATGGCGTTCATCTGGAGTTGGATTTTGGACTCCATGAGGTTCAGTAACTGGACTTCGGAGAAGGCTGCATGCGCAAACAATGGGATGCACATGGAAAGCGGATCGTGAGGCACGCGACGGGCAAGGTCGACGAGCGCGAGCACTGACTCGTATTGTAGGGGTAGGATGCTCGTGGTTTGAGGAACCTCTGTTGAGGCGTTGGAACCTGGATCTAGGCGGTTGGTGGTGTTCCGGAATGCCATCTTGTGGTGATGCTGGAGGACGGGTAGTGATGTCGCCCTGGATTCGATGTGATGCATCCATGGTCCCGGTGGAGATTTCTCCAAGGGTCTACCTTGGTCCATCCAGGCAATAACTGAATGGGCGCATGAGCAAGTGATGCCTCCTCCGGTGTGTAGCATTGTCTCTTACCTGCCCAACCTCCATCTGTCTTGGTGACATAGAGCGAGATCCATTGCTCAATGACGGAGAAGCGCGAGCACACGGTGGAATACTCTCGCACCAGGGAGTCTCCACAGCACACTTTGTTAGAGCTAAGCTGCTGTGCTCTGTATGCTGCGAGCTCGATGGCTTGACGTGCCCGCTGTGACTGAAGGTCCTGTCCGCCGTAGTCGTCGCGATGAAGAAGAGTGCTCACGCAGAGTCGAAATATGTTATCCGAGGAACTGGCGAGTGATGGAAAGCTGTAGGCATGCTTGTCGACGCTCGCCGAGAGGAAATCCATGTGGCGCCTGAAGAACTCCGGGTCGATGTTGTACTTACTGCCGAGGACCGACACCCATGACGGCGACAGGAAGCCTCGAACAAAGACGAGCTGTCCCAGGCGATCCACCGGTACAGAAGTGCTAGCGTGGAAATCCTCATGTCCGTCTTGGCCATAATTTTGCATATCCCACTTCCTCTCGCTGGTGTTGTACACCACGACCAGATCGTGAGGCTCTTCGGACCTGGAAGTGGAGAGGACGGCACCTTCACCGGCTTTCACCTGGTTGAGAAGATTACGGTCTTGTAGCAACCATGCTCCAATATCGACGTAGTTGTTGCCCGGGAAGGCAGAGGTGCTCGAGTATCGCCTCGAGAGCGAGATGATGGCCCGGACATAGTTTTCGGGCGTGACTGTGCGAACGGGTGTCGGTTAGCCTCTTGATTGCGCAAACAAGACGTGCCAGGACCTTACGTGCTGACTTCCTACGCTCCATGATTCATCGCGGCCGACGGACAGCCCAATTCTTTCGTCGCGCCGAACAGGACGCCCTGGATAGCTTCGCTGCTGAGGGGTTTGGCGTGGCCAAGTGCGATTCTACCGTAGTTACGAAGTCAGTGCCATGATAGTAGTATACCGTCTTGTACTGTAGTAGCATCTAGTGTAGAAGTAGTTCTAGCCTGGAGCCTCGCGGGCCGGGCCGCCTAGAATAGACGTCGCCGTTCAAGCGCCCCGGCGAAGCGTTGGCGGCCAATCACGAGGGTCGAGCAAGCGCCGCACCATCTAGAACACCGGCGGAAGGTTCTACCTTATATCCGAAGGAAGGTACGCTCGCAGAATAGTCACATGTGCGATTAGATAAGACCTTCCAAGCTGTAACCACTGAGGAAGGTGCGTCTTACCTTCAGGGCGGCTATTGGCTATCACCGAATCATGGGCGGCGTGAGTTCTCCCCTCACGCCAGGTTTGCTCAGGGTTCAACCATGACCAGCCTGACGAGCTCGGCGACTGCTGGCGACCTGCGAGTGCTGCGGGATCCAGTCCATGCTTCCCAGGATGGCGTCGAGTAAGAGACACATAACACCAGACTCAGTGCACTGCTTCTTCAACTTACCCCAAAATATAGCATTGTCCTCGTTCCCGGCACTGGAACTACCTCGCCCGAGAATTGGCCATTTGCTAATCAAGAATGGCTCGCTACTTTACCTGGCTCCGGTGCTAAAGCACGCATCCTTGTGTATGAATATGCGTCGCCTTTTGCAGCCACGAAGCCCTCCTGGGAGTCAATTTTGATGCTGGGTTATGACCTGCTCCAAAAACTAAGTGATGCGCGAGCTCAACCAGACCCGGCGCTGGTAAGTCAAGCTCTCATAGACTGCCTCCTTGCGGCCCTCGTATGCTTCCTGATCACCTTCTCTAGCCCGCCGATAAGCCGATCGTCATAGTCTGCCACAGCTTAGGCGGCCTTGTAGTCAAGCAGGCCTTGTGTGTCGCCAACAAACAGTTTGCTCGGTATGGATCAACTGTCAACGCCATAGCCGGCGTTGTCTTTCTCAGCTGTCCGCATCGCTACGGCGATAAGACCACAAGCTTGGCACGGTTTAGGGACGTCTTGGAAGCAACGAGCGGCAGAACCTTGAAGATTCCCAGCGCCAATATCGAGCAGGAAGGCGCCATGTTGATCGACCTCGCAGATAGATTCGAAGGAATCTCATTCCGTACCCCCATACTATCTGTCTTCGAACTTAGGGATACTAAGAACAGTTCAACGCCACTGCGTCCCAAATACCAACAGGTAAGCCTTCCCCAACTCTTGGTTGAGCCATGAACACTAAGTTGGATTCTAGTTGGTCAACCGTGACGCCTGCTCGACTCATGCTCCCATGGAGACAGTCATCGGCCTCAACCTCAATCATCACGATACATGTCTTTTCACCAGGAGCATCGGCGGCGAAGGCCTGTCCGAGCTCCACAAGTTCGTCCACAACACTTTGCTCGACGCTGAAAATCTTGTCGCACTCCGGCTCAAGGACCGTAGGTTTAACAGGTGCTCACAACTGCCGTGCGGTGCTGATCGTACCAGAGGAATACCAGTACGCAACGATGAGCGCTTACTCTCCTACGATGAGCGAGCTGCCGCTCAGAGGTGAGCTCCAGACTCTGTGTTGCCACGTCGCTATGCTGACGTCGATTAGACGAGTTGGCGGAACTCACCGAGTGGCCCTCAAACAGAGCAACAGAAGGAGCATCTCTTTCGGGATTTGAGATGGTTCATCCTGTCACACCACAAATCGAGCTCCCGAAGCGCCTTCACTTGCCATGCTTTCTCCTCAATACACATTCGGCAAATGAGGATTTCTGCGGCCGTGAAGATATTTTGGCGTGTCTTGCGGCCGAACTGTTACCTTCGAAAAACACGGTGACGGTGTCGGGGACTGCCCTGCGACAGTTTGCACTTTGCGGGTTCGGAGGGATCGGGAAGACGGAAATAGCCCGCGAGTTCGCGCGCCGTCACAAAGATTTCTTTGATGCCGTGTTTTGGGTCGTGGCGGACGAGATTGCAAAGCTTGACCACCATTACCAGCAAATCTCTCTGGCACTAGGACTTGAGGATCCATCTGACTGCAAGAGCCAGGTCGTCAGCAGAGAAACTGTGAAAGGCTGGCTCTCCAACCCCCAGAAGTATCTACCGGGGTCGGATGAGGGCGTTCAATCCGCCGAAGCTGGGTCAGAAGCGACCTGGCTGCTCATCTTTGACAACGCAGATGACCCCATGATGCTGGCCGACTACTGGCCTCAGGGCAGCGGATCTATACTCGTCACTAGCCGCGATCCGTTGGCCAAAAGCATGTTCACGAGAACGTCTTCGGGCTTGGACCTCGGCCCACTCACACAGCAAGAGAGCCTCTCCTTGTTCCACCACCTCACTACCGCTTCTGACGAGGCAGAAGACGACACTGCGCGACAAATATCCGATGCACTCGGTGGCGTTCCTCTGGCCATCTCTCAGATGGCAGGTATCATCCGTCGACAGGACCTCACTCTGTCAGAGTTCTTCGAGCTGTACAGGGATCATGAAGAACATGCCAGTCTTTATGAGACAAAGTTCGATACCAATTTGATCACGTATCGGCACACGATCTCCACTGTCTGGGCATTCGAGAAGCTCAAGCCTCAATCTCGACAGCTGCTGGAGCTGATTTCATTCCTCGATCCTGATGTCATTGGAGAGGACCTGTTGATGCACGCATCAATGCAGCTGCTGTCCAAGGATGGCGTACAGTCCAAGAAGAGCAATTATATTGAGGCTCGAGCTGATCTCCTGCAGTCATCTCTGATCCACAGAGACAAGCCAAAGCGGCAGGTATCGGTCCATCGCATAGTGCAAGACGCAATCTTGGCAACAATGGACGTTGCGATGAAACGGTTCTTGTTTGGACAAGTTGTGTGGACTCTTTGGGCCGAGTGGCCGTCGGCCATGCCCAAGCCTTCGAAGGAGCCAGTGCTACCCCAGCCCAAATCAAGTGGTGGCAGGCTGCACGTTGGGAGGTGGCCTGCCTGCGCGGCCATACTCCCTCATGTTCTAAGGATACATCAGCTCTGGCCAACGATTTTGGATCCCTCCGAGGCCACGAGTCTGCACTTTGCAAAGCTACTGAACGAGGCTGCATGGTACGTATATGATAGCCATGTCGTGTCCTTGCTTTCCAGTCTAACATTACCAGGTATCAGAAGGAGCGTGGACGGACGAAGAATTTTGACGGCTTCTTCGAGACTGCTCGCAAGATCTGTGAGTCCTCAACACACCCGGATCGGGACTGTCTGCTTGCAGACATCTACTTCTGCTTGGGAGCCATCGCCATGGACGCAAGCGACTTCGATATGAGCCGCGTCTACAAGGAACAGTCTTTCGATCTACTTTACAAAATTTGCAAAGAGCTAGGAAGGGAGGACGATAGATTAGATCTTGCCTACGCGGAACGGGGGATCTCACGCACTCAGGACGGACGGTACGAAGAAGGTGAAGCCGATCTCAAGGACGCGGTGCGTATTCGCAAGGCCCTCGGCAACTACGTTCCACGATCGGCCGAGGCCAATCTGGCCTGGGCTCTTCTTCTACAGGGCAAGCTTGAAGAGTGCAACACACTCCTTCTGGACAGCTTGGCGGGCAGGGAAAGGGCTCTGGGCAAGGATGATAGAGAATCTGTCAAGACTGGACTGATTCTCGACGTACTTGGCAACCTCCGTGCCGCGCAAAGCCAGTGGGACGAGAGCTTTGAATACCACCAAAGAGCATGGCGCCACATGCGCGCGACGGTGGGCGACAAGGACTTCTACACGGCCAACATCACACACAAGATTGCCGAGCACCTCTTTCGCCTGGGCCGAACCGAAGAGGCCATGTGAGTGCTGCTAGCCAGTAATCAACTCGCCCAGGAATTTCACTGACTTCTCTTAGTGCTACGGCCAATGTGGCCCTGAACATCTGGTCTGTCGATCCGAGTGCGCACAAGAACGAGATTGCTCGCACTACTTTCCTCAAGGGCAAGTTGTTCGAGGCGGCGGGCAAGGCGCAAAAGGCTTCTATTGCTCTTAGAGTGGCCAGTCGCCTGAGGAAGGAGATAGTCGGCGATGATCGGGATGTGAAGAGCTTGACGACGGAGGACTTTGACGAAATTGTTGCTTTCTGGGCGCGTTGATGAGCTTCCTCCCTCCTTTCCCTTGTGTCTTCATGGTGTGCGAGTGGTAAGATTATGACGATTATGACTGACATGGTTTTTGGGTCGTCCTTCGAGGCGTCCATGACTTCCTCTGCAATCTTGTGGGACAAGGCTAATTGACCCGAAACCTATATTGCCTCGATTTCTCTAGTTCATATTCTCCTATAGAGAGGCCAAAAGGAGCAAATATTCCAATGCGGAGATAGGTATGATAAGAAATCGCTGATGCAACTATAAAAAACTTCAATGAGGCGGCGTGACATTAGCTAAAATGTGCTGATCTACCCTCCGCCTTAACGTGAAGAAGGACCAACCTGAGTCGGATCAATCCGAGGAAGATACCAGAACCGGCACGTCGATGCCGTACTTCTCGTAGTTGAAGTGTTGCAGACTCGGTATGCTTTCCGCCCAACCATCATCAACCTCTCCCAGCTGCCAGTCGTCTCCAATGTCAAACATGCCCGACCTCGCGGCCAGCACGTCTTTCTGCCTCGCTTGGTACTCAACCGCCACGTCTGGATGCGGCACCCAGACGACCCTCATCCCAGCACGTCTGCCGGCCTCTACCCCAGCCGCGCTATCTTCAAAAACCAGACATTCCTCGGGCTTGATGGCCTTATCTGCAGAGGCCACCCCGGAGTTCAACGACTGCAGCGCGACTAGGTAAATATCAGGGGCCGGCTTTCCCCGACCCAGTCGCAATCGCGGGTCATCGCCCAGGACCTGGCGATCGGGGGGAAAGAAGCCGAGCAGCCGTTTTGTCTCGGGCCTCGATGTTTTCAACTCGTAGGTGTCGCTCTTGGTGCTGGATGCCAATGCCAGCTCGATCCTGCCCCCGGAAGAGGCACTGCGCGCGCGGCTGAGCTTTGATAACAGCTCCTCCGCGCCGGGCAGCGGCTCGCAGTTCGGAAATTGGAGTCTCATCTGCTCACGAAGCTCCTGTTTAAATTCCTCGCGGGAGACGGAGACGGGCAGCTTGGCCCAGTTGTGGAACAGGTCGCTGCTCGTCGAGTCCGGGACACCCATGAGCTGGGCTCGGATTGACCGAGTAAAGGGCGGTCTTCCGTACTTTTCGAGAAGCTGGTTCGTGCACAGAGTGATTATGTCTTCGGAGTTGATGAGGAGACCATCCATGTCGAAAATGCAAGCGCGGATCACGGGGAAGCTAGTTGCAGTCTTCGTTGGCTTCAAGAGTTACGATGCTACTACTCACTCTCATACAGACGAGGTCCATTCGTACATGTTTAATTGAAGAGTACTCACTCTTTCTTGCAGGGAGCCATGACTGCTTAGTGAAGCCGGTCTGAGTTGAACTGACGGCACTGGAGCAAAGTGAGGGCTTGGATTCGCGATGATGGATTTCAAGGGTTCATCGGTGTACACGCTGAATTGGTCTCGTTCGCGAAGGACACTGGCATTTCCCGTGACGTCAAGAGCAGCACGAGTTTCTACTCGTATCGCATCTTTTGGAGGAGCTTGATCCGTCGAGTGCTATGAAAAAACCAGGGAAGTGGTGAACCCAGCTGATAAGTGCCACTGGTTGCTGCTCCTGCTTAGTAAGACTTTGGACCCCTTGCAGCTCACTTAGACGGACAGAGCAGGAACAGGGGTTCGGGGACGAGCGGTGAGACGAGGCGC
The DNA here is from genome assembly GCA_001879275.1 of Coniochaeta ligniaria NRRL 30616. Lineage (NCBI taxonomy): Eukaryota > Fungi > Ascomycota > Sordariomycetes > Coniochaetales > Coniochaetaceae > Coniochaeta > Coniochaeta ligniaria. Next base: position 3,936,838 of record KV875093.1, on the reverse strand, counting down.
AACGCGCTAGAGAAGACCCAAGTATAGCGACTTCTTCAGCAGCAGATAGTACCCAGTATCCCGGGTAGAGCGACTTCTGTTAAATTGCGGTTCTCCCCGCCACCCACAAATGCCCCTCCTTTCAACAACAGCTTCACCTTCACCCGAGCTTCACCAGAAGATCAAACTCATTTGGAGGTTCACAGTCCCCCATCACCTCAATCTTTCCTTTTTGTTTTGCTCGCTTACTACTGCGCTGTGCGCAAACCGAACTGCTTCCCTCCTAGAACTTTCCCGTCTCGCAAACTGACTCCATCACCATGAGAGGCGAGGTAAGCTTCCGTTTCGCTTGGACCCATTGATTCTTCTGCGAGGGCTTCACCGATACCCCTATTTCTGCGCCGTGGTACGAAGTACTACTTTGAAGCCATCCAGCGTTTGACAAATAGCTGCGACCCTAAACCTCTTGGAGGACAACAAGTTTGTTGCCTCATGCTATACCTTCCAAAATCTGAGTTTAATGTCTGAAAACACACTTGGGATGCTTGCCTGTGCAGCGGAGCATCCCGTCACCTTAGACGGCTTGCCATCTTTTGAGCTTGCGAAACCAGGCACCAAACAACGGATAAAGCTACTGATGATTCTGGATTGCTGACTTGCATCTCGTCATTCTAGATTCTCCACCTCCACCTTGGCCAGGCTGGTACACAGCTCGGTAACAGCGCCTGGGAACTGTATGAACCTCACCGCCCCACCGCCCTCGACCTGGCTAACGAGCATCTTCCCCCAGCTACCTCCTCGAGCACGGTCTCGGACCGGATGGACGTCCCGACCCCAACGCCAAGGACATTGGCGATGCTGGCTCCTTCGAGACCTTCTTCACCGAGACAGGTAACGGCAAATACGTGCCCCGGTCTATCTTCGTCGACCTCGACCCCTCGCCGATCGACGAGATCCGGACCGGCGCCTACCGCCAGCTTTTCCACCCCGAGCTCCTGATCAGTGGCAAGGAGGATGCTGCCAACAACTATGCGCGTGGCCACTACACCATCGGCAAGGAGATGGTCGACAATGTCATTGACCGCGTGCGCCGTGTTGCCGGTGCGTTAATCCTCTACATGCGAGTTAGACAAGACACTTGCTGATGCTGGTCTCTAGATAACTGCCAATCCCTCCAGGGCTTCCTAATCTTCCACTCCTTCGGAGGCGGCACGGGCTCCGGCTTCGGCGCCCTCCTCCTCGAGCGCCTGGCCGCCGACTACGGCAAGAAGTGCAAGCTCGAGTTCGCCGTGTACCCGGCGCCCCGCGTGTCCACGGCCGTGGTCGAGCCGTACAACGCGGTGCTCTCGACGCACAGCACCATCGAGAACTCGGACTGCACCTTCCTGGTCGACAACGAGGCCGTCTACGACATCTGCCGGCGCAATCTCGATATTCCTCGCCCGAGCTACGAGCACCTGAACCGTCTGATCGCGCAGGTCGTGTCGTCGATCACCTCCTCGCTGCGGTTCGACGGCGCGCTCAATGTCGATCTCAACGAGTTCCAGACGAACTTGGTGCCGTACCCGCGTATCCACTACCCGCTGATCAGCTATGCGCCTGTCATTTCGGCGGCCAAGAGCTCGCATGAGAGCTTCAAGGTCTCGGATTTGACCTTCCAGTGTGAGTACCTCCTCTATCCATTATTCCTCGCAGTGTGTTGACAACCCCAGGCTTCGAGCCCAACAACCAAATGGTCGTCTGCGACCCCCGCAAGGGCAAGTACATGGCCGTCGCCCTGCTCTACCGCGGCGACGTGGTGCCCCGCGACTGCAGCGCCGCCGTGGCGCAGCTCAAGACCAAGGCCTCGTTCAACCTGGTCGAGTGGTGTCCCACGGGCTTCAAGATCGGCATCAACTACCAGAAGCCGGTCGCCGTGCCCACCGCCTCCCCCTCGGACGGCGGCTTGGCCTCTGTCGACCGCTCCGTGTCGATGCTGAGCAACACGACGGCCATCGCCGAGGCGTGGAGCCGGCTCGACTACAAGTTCGACCTCATGTACAGCAAGCGCGCCTTCGTGCACTGGTACGTGGGCGAGGGCATGGAGGAGGGCGAGTTCAGCGAGGCGCGCGAGGACCTGGCGGCGCTGGAGAAGGACTACGAGGAGGTCGCTGCTGATTCCACCGACTATGAGGAAGGGGAGGCCGAGTACTGAGTGTGTTTTTGGGGCGATCGGGTTTATGTTCCGGTGTCTCTGAGGAGAGCCACGGTCGCGATTGATGATGACGGATTATGAATGATATTCCTACGGGACTGCTTGTGCGCTTTCTGAGTTCTGATCTTTGGTGCGTTCGGTTAGGAGATACCAGACTTGGTGCTTGTTAAAGACCTTTACGTAGTACATTCAGCAAATACATTGCCTCTCCACATAAACACAGTTTTGTGCATTGCCAACGCTAAATATTCGTCAGTGCGATCTTTGTATCTACTTTCTTTTTTGCCTATTGCTTGTTCATCGCGAGTTAAGCCTGTTCATTCGTTCCCGTGTACACTTCGATTTGCCATTGCCATCGCTTTCTTTCTTTCTCCCTTCTGCTCGACTTCACTTGCAAGTGCTCTAACAAGAACGGATATTGCCTCTCTATTCTAACATTACTCTCCACACTTGACACTTCAAGCTTTGCGAAAACTCAGCCGCAGACTTGTCATCTCTCCCAGAGCACTCTACCACACAACCACCTACAAACAAACATCACCAAAAATGACGGCCCCTGAAGCCGTCGTCACCAGCAAAAGAACATCTCCCCCTCACAGGTTTGAACTGTGGACCTCCTGATGTTGCTGCTCGCCCAAGGACGGTAATAACAGTCAGACGCTCTAGCCAACTGAGCTAAGGAGGAAACAGGCCGTAACCGTATCCGGTTAGGAAGCGATGGCAGCCGAACTAGTAAACGGCCCCAAGAACCGTCCTCGCCCCGGAGAGGCCAGAGGCAAAAGAGAAGAACCTCCCCCTCACAGGTTTGAACTGTGGACCTCCTGATGTCTACTCGTCCGGAGAACGGTAACAGTCAGACGCTCTAGCCAACTGAGCTAAGGAGGAGATGGGACTGTATCTGGTGGGATACGATGGGACTGCGGAGCGGTAAACGGGGTTGTGAAAGAGTCTTGGGCCTGACTCGTGGAGATGGGAGGATCTGCCTTGATCCGTGGAGCTAGAAGGACGATGGGCTGTGCCATGACTCGCGCGGCGCGGACGATGCGGCTGTGGGATGGAGACCTGCTGTTGCAAACAACACGAAAGGACGGCGGAGGGACATCTGCCGCCCAGGGGACAGCTTGGACTGTAATAAGTATGAAGCTGTGTCGCATATCTCGTGAATCAGCAAAAAAATGTATGCCCCGCTGCTTCCGGTGCGAGAGACAAGCTCAACGGGCCAAAAAAGATGGTTCTGCCGCGAAGGCAGCATCAGGAATTGAGCCCGATGCGGGGGTCGAACCCGCAACCTTGAGATTAAGAGTCTCACGCTCTACCGATTGAGCTAACCGGGCGAGTTTGTTGTGGATTGATGGTGGGCGAGGCGGTGTCGCGACTCATGGCGGCGTGGTTGGGGACGGCGACGGAGTTTGGAGCTGGGACAGGGGGTCCGGGTGACGATGAGTTGGGTTGGGGACGAGTGGGTAGGATATATGTGTCTGGCTGACGATATCAGATTGGAAGCGGCCACAGTGGTGAACGGGCGAGTTGTAAGGGTTCGACCGGTGATGGTGTCTCCAATATCGATAATCTGAGCGCATGGACATGTCGTGGGTCTGTGCCGCTTCGCGGCTGGACCGTACGGCCCGTGGTCCATGTCTTCCACGTCGAAGGCCAACCCCATATGCCTTGTGAATACAGGAATGCTCGATCCTCCAATGTGATAATCGACCAATGTGACAACCGGCCAACCGAAGTTTACCTCCCAGTCCGGAGGTGCAGGTGGTGCACGGGGTATAGTTGTCAAACATGCTTCAAGCTCAATCTGCCCAGCTCAACCTCCGCCATCCTCATCCTCCAACTCCACCCCTTCTCCCCGTCCCTCGAGTCTCTTCCCGTCCTCCGCAATCTTCACCAGCTCTCCCACGCCCACAACCCTATACCCCCTCCTCCTCAGCTCAGGCAGAACCCGTCTCAGCATGCCGACCGTCCAGCTCCGCCTATCATGACAGATGATAATCCCGCCCGGGCGCACCATACCGAGTATATGCCGGGCATTAACCCACTCGTACCCGATCTGCGCGTCGTGCGGGTATATGCCCCCCAGCACGATCCTGTATCCCATCTCTTTCGCGAGCTCCCTCATTTTCGAGCTGAAGAAGCCCGATCCGGGACGGAAGTATTTGCCATCTCTCCCCGTCTCTTTCCTATCCTTGCCGCCCACTCCAGCTGTGTCATACGCAGTCTCGATAACCCCCTCCACGGCGGTGATCTGCCTCTGCAGCTCGGACAGCGTCAGCCCCCGCGCGGGCTCGTCCCGTCCGCCGTGGTTTCCCAGCCCGTGGCCTGCCGTAACAATCTCCTGCAACACATCCTCCCGACCGGAAACCTGGTTGCCGACGACGAAGAACGTCGCGTGCGCGTCTTCGTCCGCCAGCACCTGCAAGATATCGCGCGTATGCGACGAGGGCGCGTCGTCGATCGTCAGGGCTATCACCTTCCCAGCCGAGGCGGGGAGAGAGAACGCTTCGAAGAGCACGTCCGGCCAGCGGTGGGCGAAGTAGCGGATTAGGAGTTTGGGGGGTTTGTAGATTATGTAGGCTGGCAGGACCAGGAGGAGGACGAGGAGGAGGAGGAGGAGGTGCAGGGCCATTCTGCGGCGGCGGGCGCGGCGGCGGGTGTAGGGGATGCGGGGGAGGAGGCGCGGCATGGGGATGGAAGGGAGGAGTTATGGTGGCATTGAAGATGTGGCGGTGCGTGCTCGCTGGTGTGAGATTGAATGTTGAGGATTGAGGTTGAAGTTGAATAAGATACGTTGGAGTCGGAGTCGAGCTTTGGAAATGGCAAGGAGGTTCGGATGGGCAGCTGTACCCCTGTCGGACCCCAGAATCTGGGGTCACTTGTTAGCGGCTCGGCGTGGGGGCGCGCAGATGGACTCGAAGTTGCAATGTTGGACTGATGTTTGACTGAACTGGTTTGGATACTTGAAACAGAGTCTGATTATCCAAAAATACTGTAATTGAACCCTATACTGGTACACAAGGTTGACGAAGCCCTATACTCGCTGAACGTAGAACAGCAATATCTAGCAACTAGTCCCAATAGATAGATCCCTTTCCAACGCCGTTAAGCTGGCCACCTTGATATGGCCACAGCCTGTGCTCCAAACGCCTTGTAACCGTTAACATGCTATGCAATGCAATCCCTTAGTACCAATACACAACCCTGATCAGACTCCATGCTCGTATATCACATCATCTTCTTCAAGTCGTCCTCGTCAATGGTCTTGACAAACGCATGCGACAAGAAGTGCAGCCACACCTTGTTCGCCTTCTTCTTCTTGTGCTTGCCGCCATGCTTCTTCTTCTTGTGTTTGCCGTTCTTGCCGTTCTTCTTCGCCGCTTCGACTTCATCATCCGACTCATCGTCACTGTCGGCTTCGTCGTCAAGACCATCCTCATCCTCGAATTGCTCTTCTCCAACAAGGGTATCATTCCCACCACCCACCACACTCAGCCCCTCCTCAAACCCCTTCCCCTTGATCGGCTGCGCCATCAAACTCGCCAGCTTAACGAAGCTCCCAACTGTCAAGTCTTCCAACTTGTACAGCTTATCATCTTTCGTCCGATACTCGACCTCGAACACGAACTCCCGCGGCTTCGGCTTGGATTTCTTGGGCTCTTTGTCCCCATGCTTGCCCTTTCGCCATTTCAGCAGCCAGTCCGACCAGTCCGACCAGCTAGGACTGCTCTTCGCACCGGTATTCTCGTCGCCTCCGTCGTCAGGTGTGAGGTCGTTGTTTATATGTGTCAGGTTGGCAAAGTACTGCGTGTAGCCGGTTAGAGTTAGGGGCTGCGGTGAGTAGGCTGGTCCTGGAGGGGAGGTCTCTGCTGGTGGCTGTGGGATGACGAGGTTTGGATCTTTGGGCTTCTTGTCCTTGGGTTTCTTGTGGTGCTTCTTCTTGCGGCCTTGTTTTTTGTCGCCTTTCTTCGAGGCTTCGACTTCGGAGAGGTCGCGTAGCTCGAGATTGCGCTCTTCGTCCTCTTCGATTGGTGAGGCATCCGAGATGCTCTTGATGGCAGAAGACCAGACGGCGGCGTTCTCGAGACCGGATATGTTGTACTCTACTACCCGCAGCGTGGGGAAGTAGTTGGGCACAATGCTCGGACCGACTAACGAGAGCTGGTACCTCTCCGCCCATGGATCTCTAGGTTTCTTCGGTTTCTTCCCCTTCTTGTGACCCTCGTCCCCTGCGCCGCCTGACGTCGGCTTCACGAGGTTCGACCACCCGATCCGCAGCTCCTGGAGGTAATCGGCCGTCGACTCGGCCGACAGCTCATCATCCATCGCCTCTCTGGCACCAAACTCGGTGGAGGACCCAGTAACGACCCCGATATCAACATCCTTGGTGTCTTGCAGCATAAAGTGGTCGATGTTCATGTGCCCGAATATCCCACCCGTCACCACATCCCGGTACTGCTGCAGCCACAGCGTGTACTTCTGCCAGCACGTTTCGTCCCACAGCTTCTTGCTCTCGGTCCGCGCGGGTGGGACGTGGCCCATCAGGATGGCCTTCATGCCGCGGCTCCGCAAGAACTGCAGCTGGATCCGCAGCCATTCCATCTGCTTGTACCCCGGCTCCGATGGCGTGGTGCAGTCGTCGACGCCGGCATTACGATCGAAGAAGTAGAGCGTGTTGAGGCTGAAAACGGCGAGCTTGTTCGGGATTACTTCCACATAAAACCAGCCGCCGAACTCGAAGCTGTGGCGCTGCTCCTCGGGTATGAAGTGCCGCCAGATGTCGGTGTAGTACTTGAGCCACTTGTTCGGGCCTGGCAGCAGGATATTGTGAGGCAGGATGTCGTTGTTGCCCAGCGTAGGTATGACAGGAATGGTCATTCCGACGCCCGACGGGTCGGAGAAGGTGTCGGCGAACTTATCGGCCACCAGGCGGTTGGTGCCGAGCACCTGCGCCGGGCTGCGCGGTATGTCTTCGTCGCTGTCATGGCGGGCGCTGTCGCCGGTCCAGATGACGAAGTCGATCTCGTCTTTTAGGTTGGCGCTGATCCAGTCGAAGGTCGCGTTGACGAGGGACAGAGGCGAGTCGCAATCGGATGTCTCAGCGCCGTAGGTGCCTGCTGGGCCTTTGCCGCGGTGGCAGGTGTCTTCCTCCGAGGTGGAAGAGTGGACTTTGTAGAACTCGTCTGGGTGGAGGTCTGGCAGAACCAGTGTCAGTGAGCCATGACTACATGTCAATAAGGAGGGTTTGTAGGGACGCACCTGTTATGTGCAGGAATTTGCCTTTCAGCTTCCGCGGGGCAGCTGCATGCGATTGGAGAGGATGCTGCTGCGGTTGTTGTCCCAAGGGACTGGCAATGACGCCATGCCACAGCAGCAGGGCGATGCACAGTCCGCGCTGGAGGGCCGTCATTTTGAAAAGACAGCAGCGGGAGGCAAGTGTGTTCAAAGAACGTTGTGAGGTTGTTAGGTGTTTACATAGTCGTTGAGTGTCGTTTTTAGGGTCGAAATTGTAGTCGTTCGAGGGCTTGAGGATTTTAGGCGTGTCCGTGGAATGCACCGTGGGCGTAGACTGTGAGCGAACTATGACGAAATTGTGCATGGATGTGCCGCGCGCTGATCTTATGCAAATCTGTCTCGAATCATCTCCTCACAAAAGGAAGGAGCGGCAGACAACCGACAACGAAGGTTATGGCAAGAGTTCAATACAGACTGTTACCGACCATGGGAAACGCTTTCTTGTTATACTCTTGGCATCTTTTAATTGCTGGCTCGTCTCACACCTCTATGGCCTTCAGCTGATGACTTGATCCTTTGAATCTCACATATAAGAGGCTGAAGATGAGGCGTAGCGACCAATCTTAGTCGAGAACGGCTCCCACGTGTGGAAGCCGTGGTTTGTACACCGTTGCAGTCTTACTCGCAAAGATAGCATGTGGTCGTCGGCGACATTCCTTTTTGGACAGGAGAGCACATGAGCAGACGTCTTCACACCCTCTTGGCGGTTGATGCGGTGTGAGGATTCATTGCACATCAGCTGAGAGGATCCCTGGCTGCCTGGCATCGTGATATTCGAACTCGAGTCCAATCAACTAGAACGTTGATCCTCCTCTTCGTCTGTAGGTTGACGTAACTGGAGCCTCATTATCGGAGCTGTTGTTCCACGATGAAGACGAGTATCTCAACGGTATATCTCTCAGGTGCAAGTCACGGAATATCGAAATGAAGTTGGCTTCATCTGTTGCGCAGACCTGACGTGATATCGCTAGATGAAGCTGAGTTGACGGACCGTGTCTCTTGACGCGCACTAGCCATTTCCCGCACTGTGCTTTGATGCCTTCATCTAAAATTTTCGATCTGAACTCCTCTCCTCTTCTTCTCTCTTCTATACATCATAAAAATGTGCAACTCGTGCCGAATCAGTGATTACGACCTCTCCGATGTCCATTGATTGCTAAACTTGTTGCTAGAGCACGTAAAGACCGTTCGTTTGAGGGAGTTCAGAGCTTCGGCAATGATGGGTTCCCATGAAGTATCGGCCACATCTCGACGACTTCTCACCCGAGTAGAATGTCCCTTGAAGAATGTCGCTAGGTAGTGTTGTGTCTTTTTTGTACAGGAGCACTCTGAGTACATGCTCTTGAGCGCTTCCGGACAATGTGTGAAAGGCATTGCGTCTGTTCTATCTCGCGTCATTCCTGCCTAGTAGGTACCCCTGATCGAGTAGACAAGTCACAGCTACCAAGCTGATTGACTGGCTTTAATTCCGTTACCCGTGTTCTTCAGGTCCTATAAATTCGCCTTAGAGTCCTGGCGCGGAACTGGACAACGGTGTTGAATTTGGCTGCTTGCTCAGACAAGCTTACTAAGTTGGCGTGACCATTATTTTGGGTGCGGAATTGGTTCCTCGCCTGAATAATACACGATTGTACACCACGCCTTCAGCGTCTTCACACCGGCTAGGTGCTCAGCGAGTCCACGTAGTATGGCGGGACCTCAAAAGGATTACCAACGAGGACGGAAAGTGTCCGTCTTGCTTGTCAATCCTCCTGTGCTTCTCAAGTGAGAAGGGCATCATGTAGAGGGATATAAGAAGGCACAATGCCTCTGCCTCTCTTGAGCAAGTGACCATCATAGCACCAGACAGCTGCCTCTAAACATCATCATCACCAAGCAACCTCACACACAGCCCTCACCAGTCACCCTCCACACCAACCTCACAATGTCCTACACAACCCAAACCCACACGACAACCTACCCCTCCCTCTCCACCTTCTCCCTCCCCTCCGCCACCACCACCATCCTCATCACCGGCGCCGGCTCAGGCATCGGCCGCGCAACAGCCCTCTCCCACGCCCGCGCAGGCGCCAAGTCCCTCATCCTCCTCGGCCGCCGCCCCGAACCCCTCGCCTCAACGGCGCACCTCATCAACTCCGCCCACCCATCCGTCTCCGTCTCCGTCTACCCGGTCGACATCCTCGACTCCGCCGCCCTAGCATCCGTCTTCGCCTCCCACCCCGCCGTCGACGTCGTCATCCACGCCGCGGGCGACCTGCTCCCCCTCCAGCCCATCGCGGACCAGGACCAGGATACCCTCTGGCGCTCCTTCGAAACCAACGCCCGGGGCGCGCTGAACGTCGCCCTGGCCTTCGTCGCATCGCTCCCTGACCAAAAAGAGGGCGGTGTCTTCGTCGCGCTCAGCTCGGCCGGGGTCTTCATGCCCGCCTTCGCGGGCGTGGGCGCCTACCTGTCCTCCAAGCTGGCCGCGGTCAGGCTGCTGGATAGTCTGGCGGCCGAGAGCGTCGGGAGGCTGAGGGTGACGCATGTCCACCCGGGGACTGTCAGGACGGGGATGGCGGAGGAGTTTGAGCGGGCGGGGGTGGTGTTTCCGTACGATGATGTTTCCCTGCCGGCTGACTTCTTGGTCTGGGCGGGGAGTGCGGAGGCTGGGTTTCTGGGGGGGCGGTATGTCTTTGCTAATTGGGATGTTGATGAACTGAAGCAGAGGAGGGAGGAGATTGAGAAGAGTCGGGATTTGACGGTTGGGCTGGTTGGGTTTCCGCGTGTCTGAGTTGTGGTGTCTTGATGTTATGAGCCATCTTGGGGCAATCCATGTTCATGACTGGATCAAACTCACCTGCAGATCCATATAGACATTCTAGTTCTATCAGTATTCTTTCAGCTTTGGACCCCCAGTCCCATCACCCTGGATAGGGGTATTCTGCGTGCTCACCAACCTAACCAGAGACAACTGTGAACATACAACACTGTCCCAAAGTACTGAGATGAGGTGAAAGGCCATGACAGCTAGGTCATTTGCACGATTTGATGCAGAAATTTGACACCTGACGTTCTTTCACTCGCAGAGCTTTCCTCCACTTCGACTCTTCACTGTTGGTGGTTTCGGACGGCACGGACGGAGACTCAGGCAAACAACTAGAATGCTTATCTTCGTACATGGAGATCCCAGTTTTCAGGTCATAGTTCCTTTTCCAGGTCCATTTATTTTTACGCAAGGAAAGATCAAAACTCATCATTTACACAAGGCCATCCTTGGCCTCTCCAGCTTCTCACAGCTGTCCACCCCCAGGTCCCCTACTCAACCCGAAGAACTCTGGGGCCCCTCTTCTTGCCCCCCCTCTTCTTCTTGTGTCCCCGGTCAAACGCCGCGGCAGACGCGTGGTCGCGGTCAAAGTTGTCCAGGTCCTTGACCTTGTAGATTCGGATGATCCAGTTCTCGCTCGTAAACGCCTCCTCGAGCGTGTTGAGCGTGGGGCCCACCTCGGGCAGCTTCGCGCCACGGACGCGATCCTGCGCCTGGCCGGGCGGGAAGAGGGCGTTGTAGTTGTAATAGGACATCTTGTACCTAAACAGTGGTTACATTAGTATATGGCGAGGGGAGGAGAGGGGAGGGGATCTCACATCAAGCTGTCCTTCATTGTCTGCGACGCTTCAGCATCAACGCGGTACTCGCCCCGAGGGGTGAAGTAATCCCGCTCGCGAATCTCATCAGGCCAGATACCCTCCGCGATACGCACCATCCACAGGAACTTGTTGATGTCGTCTCCGGAGTAGCCCAGTAGACCACCGAACACGATAAGCACGTAGTCGACCTCGTGCTGGCGCATGATCGGGTAACTGACCTCCTCGCGCGAGCTCATGGCCTTGCCGACGGTGGCGATGTGCGTGTTGTTCCACGTGTTGTTGTCCACGAGCGTGGGGCGGTCGGCCATGCCGCCGATCTGGTAGCCGTAGTCCCACCACGACATGATTTTGGCGTCGTCCTTCGTGTTCTGGCGCAGCCACTGGTACGCCTCGCGGTAGTCGTCGATGATGTGCTGGCTGCCGTCCGGCATGCGGCTTGCCAGGACGACGGACGGGGAGGAGTAGGCGTTCGATGTGACCCAGGTGCAGTGCAGGACGAAGAGGAGGAGGTAGATGGTCATTGAGGTGACGACTACGCCCTTGGACAGCAGGCTGTAAATGCCGACGACGGGCTTGTTGGTCGACTTGAGACCGCCCTTCTTCTTAGTGGCAGTAACGTCAGCGCCTTCCACGACGGCATGATCTTCCGGCTTAGGAGACTTGAGGCTCAGGTAGTTGTTCAACATCTGGGAGACGGCCATGGCGGCGGCAACGCACACAATAGGAGTCAAGGTCAGCATCAAGCGGACCATAACGCCGGCGAAGTAGGTGCCCAAGACTGCGTAAACGACAATGAAGACGTGCTCGTCGGCCAGCTCCTGGAAGCAGAGGTAGACACCGGCAGGGAACAGCCAAATAAGCATGTTCAAGTCGAAGAAGAATGCAGGCCAGGCGGTCGGCTGATGCTCTGAGACTGAGGCGATGATGGGTATGTGGATTTTGGCGTAAGCGGTATCCCAGAGCGAGTAGAAACGTCCACCCCACGGGGCAATGATGCCGGCGCTTGTTATGACGACCAGCCCAAGGAGTCCGATGAGGAAAACACTGCCGGCGATGGACCACAGGAATATCTGAAACTGGCGGCCTGAAGGCAAGGCAGATCGCACATAGTCAAGGAATGCAAGGAGCTGGAGGAAGCCGAAGATGCCTGACAATGAGTTAGCAACGTCCTGATATGAAGATAATCTCCACCGCTAGAACGACTTACCCAGTGCAGGCATGTGCTCGCTAGTCTTGACCGGCAAGAAACCGACGAACGGGATCTGCATGCTCGCAAGAGTTCCCAAGACATACCACGAAGTGTACGAGACATACAGCCTGGTGCTATAGCGACCCATGCAGACCAGGACGAATGCATGCAAAGGCAGCAGACAGGTGATGAACGCATATCCACCCCACGAGGCAACCATGTAGCCGTAGGACAGGGCGCAAAGGGCGCCCCACAGCATCGAACCGAGCTTCAGCGCCTTGATCCAGAGGTAGAAGGTTAAGACGAGCAGGAAGATGGAAATGGCCTCGTTGTCGTAGCTTCCGGCGACCGAACGGGAGATGTAGCCGGGTGCGATACCCATGAAGGCGGCGGCCAGCAGACCGGCCGAGGCGTTGGTGGTCATCTCATTGGTGAGGAGGTATGTGGCGAAGGCTGTCAGGCCGGAACAGGCGGGCGCCAAGAGGACACAGATGTTGCGAATGTCGACGGGAATGGTGAGGGCGCGGAGGGCGTGGTAGATGACACCGCTTGTTACCATGAGACCGGGGTAGAGGGTTCCTCCGGTAACTCGGCCGAGTGGGTGCCATGTCCGGTCGTCGAACCAGTCCCAGAAGTTGTAGAAGCCATGTGATACAAGGTATTTCGTCGCTCTGAAGTTGAACCAAGGATCGACTGGAGGAATGGTTAGTTATTCAGTCGAATATCGAGGGAGGACGAAGTGCAATGGCTGTAAGCTTCGCGGGAGAATACCGACATTCGTGGATGATGCTTTCGAAACCTTGACGAGACAGTGTTAGCAAGCTGATTCCGCATTCTTCTCACATAAGCTAGGCGCAAAAGATATCGATGTCGGAGAACGGCCAAGTCGATCGATTGACTTCCTACGAGTCCATTACCCGTAGCATCAAGGTGGACTTACGAATCACAGAAAACAGCCGGCTCGCAATGGCAGCACCGGCGATGAAGAGAAGAATGACAACCCGCAGCAGGGTACGGGAGCTCTTTCCCCTCCCGCCGCTGGCGAGGAGATCGAAAGACGAACTGCTCGTGGCCGACATTGTGGCCGGTTAGAGAGTGTGGGTTGCGATGCAATGGCAAGAAGGTGGTTGCGGGAGAGAAAGAGGCTCTCTCGTCACTGCTTCGTCTACGCGGCCACTTTTTGGAGAGGACAGTTTGGAGCTTCCACGTTCAGACGGCTTAGCGCGAGTCTTGGCATGGAGCGATGCAGGCACGCCTGGGGTCCAGGGGGTCATTGTGGGGGGAGAGTCAAGCCACAGAAGGGGGGACGTGCACCGCCACCCCTGAGATGAGGCGCATGTACGAAGTATCCGGTGTGTGAGCCTGTACTCATCGCTTCCTTCGGCTAATCTTGCCGCCAGAGTAGAAATGCTTGAAAGAATCCAGGCCTCAGTCCTTTCCGTCATCTACAATTTGTACCTCAAAGATAGGCAGAGTAATGTATCGCTATCCATGGTATGGACCTATCAACAAAAGGGAACTGCTCTTTCTCCGTCTTTTTTTTTGTTCTGCATACGGATATGCTGTGACCTAAGTACTTATACCTGGTTCCATCCCAAGTCTTCACTTGCATGAATCCACGTCGACAAGTTCATACTCCTTTAAGTCCGACTCACGCTCGCGCTCCAGACGCTCCTTATACTCTCGGGCAGCCTTTGCACCGTAATGTCGTGGATACAAGGACCACGGGTAGTCATCCTCATTAAACACAGGAAAGCCGCCCTGCTCCCGGGCCTTCTGCCGCATCTCCTCACTCGAACATATGTACAGCTCCCATTCGGCCAAATCAACCCGACTTCCGTTCGCATAGACGCTGTACGGCGGTTGCCCCCACAAGGGACCAATTCCAGGAAGCAGGAAAGTTGCTATCGGTTCCTTGTCGACTATCGCCGCGTCGTTACACAAGTCGTGCCCTGTGGTACGTCTAGAGTGCAGAGTACGGGGACGGCGGCTCTCCTCCACCGCCGCCAAGAGGCTTTCCGGCTCCTCGGCTTCGGCCGTTTCTTCCTTTTTCTCGGCCTCCTTTATCTCGGCCTCACGGCGCTTACGCTGGACATGAACTCTGTTCTTGTCAGAACAGTGTCCATCTCGCGGGCCTCCTCCACCGCCGCCAAGAGGCTTTCCGGCTCCTCGGCTTCGGCCGTTTCTTCCTTTTTCTCGGCCTCCTTTATCTCGGCCTCACGGCGCTTTAGATAGTCGGTGTAGTAACTCCGGAATGGCTGCGCGCTAGTGATGTGCTGCCGTTGTGCCAGCTTCCACAGCTCCCACCTCGGCTCCGGCTCCAGCTCGTCCCAGAGCCGCTCGTAGTTGGCCTCGATGCACGCCATGGCCGCCTGCAGCTTCATGTCTGGGCGGCGGCGGACGAGCTCCCTCAAGGTTTCCTCGGCCGGGAGGAGCGGCCACCAGATCATGCCCGGCATCTGGTTTGGTTCCGGGTTAGTGGGAGTGATGTGCGAGAGGTCGTTGACCATAATGAAGCGCGCAATAGTAGCCCTTTTAATCTCGGAGCCATAGCCATACAAGAGCCTCTCGTCCGTCGAGAAGTTCTGCATAGACCAGTACTTGGCGAATGTTGTATTGTGGTAGATACCGCGAATGACCGCTTCCGCCTCACGATCGAGCATCCTCGGCCTTCGAAGACGTATGTAGCGATCAAGATTGCCTTCGTAGGCCGACATAAGGATCAGTGGGTCCTTGGTAATAGTTGGGAGGTGAGAGGGAAGAGGTGTATACAACAGATCTTCGTACTCTTAAGGGAGGACCTGGAAAACCTTGTAAGGCATCCCAGACGATCCCTCGGCTATGTGATTATCTTCGGCAATATCGAAATAGTACCCTCCTTTAGAACTCCATTGTCTAAACTCGTCAACACCCACACGTACTTCTAAGAGGGACCGCACTGCCGTGTCCCCGTTCATGAAGGCTGGACAGCGGGGGTTGTTAAGATTTGCCGTCCTAGTGTAGTCGTCCAGAACAGCGTAACAGACTGGTTGGCTCATGATGTGGTCGAATATAGCCTTCGAGCCTGCTTTTTCTGACGCGTTGTCCCTAGCCTCCTCAGCGATAGAGACTTCCGGGAGGATATCCAACTCGTAGTAGAGCTTGTCGTAGCCGGCAACGGCGCAGGCTCGTCCGACAGTATATACCATGTCCGGATATGCCTTGACAAGCCTGCGATAGGTATCTTCGCTGGCCACTTCCGGAAACCAGATACAGTAGGGTTTGACATCGTCTAACGCCATATCGGGGACCTCATTGCTCATTATGAGGCGGGCATTGCGGGCGCGTGCGAGTCGGAATGCTCTTTGGTCTGATGTCGCGCACAGCTCCTCTACTTCTCTTGATCTGGCAAAGGCTTCGTGATAACGTATGCCATAGATAACGCAAGGCAGACAACAGTAGGCGATATCTGGCGGGAGGCGGATACCTCGCATGGCGTCGAGGTCATGCTGGCAAGGACCCCAAGCATTGCAGTCAAAACACCAAAAGGACTTGGCCTCCGCCATGGTACCTGTCGCAGATCAATATTGTAGCAAAGAATGCACGGAAGGAAAAGATGGCTGTTCGAGTAGACGGTGTATGATGTGAGATGTGTAGGCCTCTGCCGAATGTGTAAGGTAGGGAAGCACTAAGCTTTAACTGTTTTCGGGGCATTGCCGAGAATGGCAACCCTGCAGTGACTCACTCATGAAGATAGAAATGACCAAGGGCAAGATTCGGGAAGTATTCTATTGTGTTTCACGCCGGCATCCACACCACAGAACGATGAATGATATACACAGAGACTATAGATAATGCCTCAAGCGCCTCTAGCCATTGCTGACGTTATGCTAGACCACCTCAAGCCGCAATAGGTTTCGGGACAGGAACAGCTCCGTCCGCGCCGGGCGCCTGGCTCTCAATGAAGCCCGGCCGCCACTTAGCGAGGTACTTCGACGCCATCGGCCGCGCATCCTCATCTACATCTCTCATTAGCATTTGCCCTCTCACAAACATCATCATCGGAGCAGACTCACACTCAACCCAAATCTCCCCCACCGTGTCCAGCGCGAGCTCGCGCGCAGGCGGCCTCATCATAACCAGATAAAGCAGACTCGTGACCGCAAGACTAACAGTGGCCGGGTCCCGACACAGATCCTTCACCTTCCCCAGCAGCTCCCTGCTCAGCTCCGGGATCTCGGCCAGGAACCGCGTAAGCACTTTATCCTGCGGCGTCAGGTACGGCAGGAACCCGTCCAGGAGCTTCACCGCCCAGCGCTCGTAGTGCAGGGACCGGTTGTCCTCGGACAGGTTCCGCTTCGCGAGCTGGTCCGCGTACCACTCCTCGCAGAGCCACGCGACGGCCACGTCGATGCGCCGCCGGAAGTCCTCCATGACGTGCCGGAAGAGGGCCTCGCGGATCGAGTTGGAGAGGGACGGGTTTTCCTTGTGGGTCAGGGCGGAGGAGTCTTCCTCTTTGATGGTGCTGGCGTCGTCTTCGAGGCCGGCGGTGCCGCGGGTGGCGATGCGTATTATTACGGTGAGCCAGGAGTCGCGGTCGAAGGAGCTGGCGGCCAGCCGGTTGATGCCGGACTTGTGCTTGCGGGAGGAGTCCTCCAGGGTTGGGAGCGGGGCGAAGACGCGGGTTACTGCTCCCTGACTGAGGCGCGCTGCTACGTCGGGGTCGAGGAGGGGTGGAGGTGGGAGCTTGAAGGTGCCTAGTGTCGCTAGGGCGTTGACGGTTTCCGGTTCTTGGACGGGCGGCTGTTCTGCTGGTGCGTTGTCGAGCTTGTTGAGGATCTGCTCTGTGTCTTCTGCTGCGTAAAAGTCTGGTTCGTATTCGTCGTCGTCGTCTTCAACGTCGAGCGGTGATGTCTCGGCGTTGAGGGGTGGTGGTTGAATTGGAGCAGCAGCGGCGAGCTCGACCATGCGGTTCTGTATTCCCGCAATGGCCTGGCCAAGAAGCTCAGATGGTACAGATGCCAGTGCAGTAACGCTTACCCTCGCTGCCAGAGCTGCTGGTACCGCCGTGGCATCGAATCCTTGCAAACCGAGGTTATCTGTAAGGGTGAAAAGTGCGGCGAGGCTGTGGGTGCCAGGTCCGAGAGGGGGCACAATGATGCGAGCGACCACTTGCGGCTCTCCCGTCTTCTGGCGCTTTACCGCCGCTTGAGTGCCGTCTGGTGGACCGGGCATGGCCCGTTTCCTGTTGGCTTCATCAAATATCTCCGACCGCGACCGCATGAGCCGCTCCACGTATTGCTGAATGCGTGGCGTCATTGGGTTATGCGGATCCCTGTCCAAAGTTAGTAAGGTCTTCCTCAACGCACCTCGTGCAAAGGAGCTAGCATACCGTTTCGACAAGTGGATCAGTAACATCCTAGTCGTCTTCTCCATGGACTTCACGAGGACCTTGGTCTTGGGCGTCATGGGCGAGTTGGCAAGTTTAAGGGGGTTGAAATTGAGGATTGTATTCAGGATGCGGGCGGAGGTGGTTGGCCTCGTTCGGACGAGGACTGAGAGGGTGTTGAGTGTGGCATCGACAAGCAGAGCATCGCTGTGGTAGCGGTGGTTAGCACCTCAAAAGCTTCAATCGAGCAGCAATTCAACGCTTACCTGCTGTTGTCCTGCAAGATCCCGAGCATTCGGTCGAGGAGGCCCGTAGCCTCGGCCTCGAGTTGACGCGGGTCTAGTAAGGGGTGGTTTGGTGGTATTATCGACAGCGACACGTCGAGTCCGGATTGCTAGATGGTCACGCTTAGCTAGAGCTTGGACAATGCCGGGTCACTGGTTTATCCTACCTTCACGTCCATTCCATTCGACGCGGTCTGCGCGAGCACGACTCGCTGGCCGAACTTGATGCAGCATATCCTCAACGGCGGCGGGGCGCCCTCCCAGATCCTGAGTATCCGGGTCTTTATGGCCTGGATGCTCTCCCAACTGTCGCGGTCATGTGCATTGCCGGCTCTAGACGGTCCAACTGTCAGCCATCATTGATCACACGATGAATATGCGCAGGCTGCCGACCCGGAGAAGCTGAAGCTACTGGCAAGAATGACGACGAATGCAGATGCACGCAGGGCGAGCCGAGTGAGATTCAGCAAAGCAGCATGTCCGACACTTGATCGCGAAGGACGACCAATCCATCCATCTCCACGAGTCACCAAAACAGCGAACGCACTCCAGCCCGTCATCACAGCATCGAATCAAGCAGCAGCAGCACAGAGGAGAGCTATATAAGAACACTTACATCCACCTCACGACAAGCGGGTACACGCTCGCAGCAGCCAGTATCACGCTCTTGAGCACCACGGTATCGAGTCCCTGCTCTTCGACCAGCATCCTCAACGTGCCCAGCGCCTTCATGCACACATCCTCCCGAGCTCTCAGCGGAACGGCGGGCGTAGCGACGGCTTCGGCGATGAAGTCGGCTCCCCAGCGGCGGAGCTCGACATCGTTCTGCGGTCCCACGATGGGCAGGATTCCGGCCACGACTGACGACCAGTAGGCAGGGTCTTTGAGGACGACGCCTCGGGCTTGTTGCAGCTGCTTCAGCTGGTCGGCTGTGCTGAGTTTTACTGGGGTCGACATGCTGGCGGTTGCTCGTCTGGCGGGTGGGATTGCGGTTGGCGACGGAGAGGGATCAGGAGGCGAGATGAGGCAAAGCAGCAGGCAATGGGGTATGATCAAAGATGCAGAGAAGCTACAATGATGCAGAACGTGATGCCGTTGTTCTCAGCAGCTCTGCGGCAGGGCTAAAGAACAAAGAATACGCCCGTCTACCCTGTCCCAGATCTCAACTGCCCTTAGGGGTTTCTATCCTCTGCGTGGAAGGGAGTTCAATACCAGATAGTAACCCCGAGGTTGTGGTCGCGGCCTATCGTTTAGATGCTATTGTCGAAGTTGGTCTCGCAGGCATCAATAGGCGAGTTACTGGTCGCATTCATCCTTGTCGAACACTGATGTTATTGATGAAGCTTGCTTGTCGCACAATCGAGAATCGCTTGGGTCGAGAACCAGTCCTTCTGATTCAGACCATTTTTCGTCGGTTACTGGAAAGTCGGCCTCGTCTATCGTCCGGGAAAGAGAAGATGGCAAATCGTCGTTGAAGAATTGAGATGCACGATGTCACAGGAAGCTTACAACTTTTGGCGCCCTGCTTCAACGCGCCAGCTTGATGGACCCACAACGGAAGGTTCCATGCCATGGGACGGCGAGGTACGTACCTGACTGCCCGACAAACTGCCGGCAGCCTCACCGTCGGCTGCACCCCTGTCACCGTTTCTCTTACCGATTGGCTGCCTTCACCTTGAACATTCGAGCTTCAACTCAAAAAGTAGCCTGATCTCCTGTCGTTCTTGACCTTCAATCTCAACAACAACACAAAATGGCAGGGTAAGATAGCCATCTGTCAAGCATCTGGATGGAGTGACACACCGCTAACAAACACCAGAATCAACCGAAACTCCTACTACGACCGCAGCGGCGGCAACTGGCGGCAATCCGAGTCCCTCCTGCGCGCCCGCCGGCCATACCTCTTCAAGAACATCGCCCTTGGCGCCGGTCTGTTTGCGTTTACGGGTGCTATCTGTACGTCTACCAAATTCCAGCGGGTATCCCGAGAATATGACGACAGCTGCTAATACGATGGTGCGGTTAGACATATACACAATGAAGGCCGTCGGCCAGGACGAGTTCGAGGACGTCAAGGTCCCTGATGCGCCGGTTAACGCCGTCAATGCCCAGACTGTTGCCAAGTAAAGGTGCCAGAAAACAATGACATTTGAGGAGGCAACAGGCAAGAGGACGAGTGGCGCAGCTTGTAACAGCATCCTGAGCATTTGGGTACGGCGTTCCGGAAATATCAAGGGCTTGATCACATCGTTGGGCCGTGGGACTGGAGTATCTTGTAAGAATACGGCACATGGCACTCCAAGGAGGTCTGCGCAAAGACTATGGCAGCAGGTGTATAGCCAGGGAAGAACCTGTCGGAGAGCTGCAGATGACACCCCTCTCTACATGTACATGACTGAATTATGTACACCGACCAATTGTGTATAAAAAGGAGCATCATGCCTATGGTATGAAAGCCCAGCAACCAGTATCAATTACCCATGAGCAATGCAACAAAAGAAACAACCATAACTCCAAATCATTGCTTGCCTCCACCGCCTAAACGGTATATGTGAGAACAGCATTGGTATCTCGCATGAACACTGCCATGCCTCCCGAGTACGCCGACAAACTTCACCAATCCTTCCCAACCGCCACGCATCGCGACATCAAGCAGCATGGCTAATAGCTTCCCTCTTAAGCCCCTCAACGCCCATCTTCTTCACCCTCTCGTGCCCACTCCCGCTATTACTCTTGTGCATCATACCCGCCGCCGCCTCCCCGTTCGTAAACCCCCCGCCACCAAACTGCTGGCTCGAATGCCGTCTCCCCATAGGAGGCCCCATATACAGCACCGGCGCCATCCCCACCGGGTCCCGCGGCCTCTGCATCGCGTGCGCGGGATGATTCGGATTAGCCCACGGCGTCTGCTCCAGGAACTGCTCCGCCGCCGGACCCAGCGCGCCGCGCCCGACCCCAAACTGCACGCTGACCGGCCCCGGCGTCTCGGCGACATACTGTTGTTGAGGCGGTGGTGGCTGTTGTATTTCCCGTCTCGTGCGCTGCTACCCCATCAGCTTTTTTTTTTCTTTTTCTCCTCTCTCCTCATCCCGACAGAGAAGTAAGGTAACTCACTGTAATAGCCTCGAAATCCCCCTCGATCTCCTCCTCCCGCGCGCCGCGTATGTCCGGCGCCGCGGGGAAGCCCTGGTACTTGGCCACGCCCGCCAGGATGGACACCTCCTTGTTGTACGCCACCGCGGCCCTGAGCGTCTCCTTCTTGGTGGCCGGCAGCCGGATGCCGAAGTCGGGTATGTTGTTGGCCGCCCGCCGCCGCTCGTGCTGGATCTCGTACCACTCCCTCCCCAAGTCCTCGAGCACGCGCTCGCGCGAGGAGCGGATGCCCTGGTGGTACTGCGTCATGATCTGCGCGCGCTCGGCGACGGCCTTGCGCTTGAGGAGGTCCATGCGCATGCGCAGCTCGACGGTGGAGACGCGGATGCGCTCGTCGCGCCGCGCGTCGATGCAGGAGAGCATGGCTAGGTATTCCGGGTGGGTGGGGTTGGGGGAGAGGAGCATTGCTTCTTCGCGGTTGAGTTGGTCGAGGCGTTCTTGGTAGAGTCTGTGGGTGTTAGTAAGAGATGATCAGAGTGAGGGGAGGGGTTGGGACGAACCGTTCTCGGAAGTTGCTGAACTGCTTCTCGATCGCGGCGAGTTCTTCCCAGGCGGCTTTCTTTCGCTCCACTAGCAGACGTTAGCGATGGATTACAAGGGGCATCGGTTGGTGTACGTACGCTCTTCCTCCTTGTGAGCCAGCTCCGCCTCTTCGTCTGCGTTCGTCTCTGGCTGCTCGTCCTCGGCATTGCGTGCTCCGTCGTCATCGGCCGCAGGTGTGCCGCCGTCCACGGGGCTGTCCATGGGACTCTCCATGCCTACGTTATCCCCGCGACCTTTTCGCTTCTTCGTAGTCCCGCGCTTGGCACTCTTTGACCGCGCATGCTGTGGTGTGTCTTCTATCGATTGTGTGGGCACATCCTTGCTCTTGGGTTCGGAGGTGTCCGCTTCGCCGGTATCTTCCTCCTCGGGGCTGGGCTCTCGGGTGAGTATTGTCGGGGTTGCGACGTCATCGTCGATGATGGCGGTGTGATCGGCCGAGAAATCACGTTCCGGCACTCCAATAGACCCTGTGCGTTTCCGCAGCGGCTGCTCTTCTTCTAGTTGCTCGGCTGCCAACGACCGCTTGCGCTTTTTTGTGTCAATGACCTCGTCTTTCTCCGCGTCGGCGGTGGGCACGCCGTCTTGTTTTATAGGTTGCGAGGTTTTCCTGACGGGCGACGGTGACCGCGACTCGTCAGGTTTCGCCTCTTGTTCAGGTTCGTTCGACGCCGTGGACGCATCGTCATCGTCTGCATCCGACAGAGAGTCGTTATCGCTGCCGTCTGCCTCGTCGGCATGAGCTTTGATCTGTCGCTGGAGCTTGCTCGGACTAGGCTCAAAGGCTCGACTCCTGCGCTCAAGGAACAGCTGCACGCCAGACTCGGGCGCCCTGTACACGGTGTCGCGACCGGTGGTATTCTTGGGAGGAGTGTCGTAAAGGCGCTCTGTTTCGGCCTCGGAGTCATTGACGTCGGCGTCAGACAACATGCTCTCGTCGCCGTCGGTGCCCGTGCTGAGCGAGGGGCTGCCGACGTCGAGGCCTTCTAGCTGGCGTTGTCTGGCCAGACTCGTGGCTCGCGGAGAGGGGAGGTCGAAGTCCATTTCGTCGGCGTCGGCGTCCTTGTCTTCGACGTCGCTGAGGGGACTCGAGGCGTTGCTCGGGCTGCGGTCCAATATGGGCGGAGACGATCTCGACACCATCGGCGGCGCGGTCTCGCTGGTGGCCATCGTGAATGTGTCACGAAAATCGATTGAGAGATGTGTAGTCGTATTGAGTAGCAGTTTGTGCTGTGCAAGCAGGCGCAGACCCTGCGCAAGCTGCGTGCGTGTCTGAGCGAGGACACGACCGGTTTGTGGGAGAGAGGAGCGGAACAGAGGGGTGCTAAAACAGACAACCGTGGACGCACAACTGGACTGCCATGCACGAAATGAGGAAATAGCTGCCTCTGGTTGGAAAACGAACTTTGTTCCAAGACACTGCTCGCAAGAAGAGGGTGGAGGGAAAAGGAGCAAGGAGGTCGGGTCGTGACAGTGGTGTTGTGACCAAATCAAGCAGGATGGACGGGCAGAAATGGATCGAGTGCGCCGACGACGACACAGGAACGCCAGCACTGGGGCCGACCGCTCACAGCCGGGATCCTGCGACAGAGCACCAGAGACAGCTGTGACCCCTGGGTGGCTGTTAGTGAAGTACTAGTACCGCGTCATAACCGGGAGACCGCTTTCGGGAGGTGTGGAATCACTAACAGATTTGCGCCTCTCAAACGTGAAGGTCTGTTAGCTGCAGAAGCTGGCCCCCGGCTTCAATCTGCCGAGCTGCAAGGTCAACCTCCAATGAGAGAGTCACGCACTAACAGATAGCACAGGCCACGACGGGAGCCCAGAAGCGGTGGGCTACGGCAGAATCGCGATAGGAAAGCTCGCCGATAAGGAACTTTTTTGCGCTGTTGGGGAAAGAACGGGCCAAAATGCGAGTTAAGGTTCAGCATCCATCGTGCTTCCTCGACTTGCGCTTGCATGAACCAGCATCAACAATTCACAATGGCAAACTCTTCGTACGTCTTGGCAGAGCGTCGCATACATCTGTGATGTTTTTTAACTGACAAAATGGCTAGAAAATCAAAGCTGGCGGCGTCTTCCAAGGCGGTCGACCCCACACTGGCTGCTCTGTTCGCCGAGAGTGTAAGTCGAGCACTCTGATGCCAGATCAAGCATGTGCTGACAAGACTGTTAGGCCAAACCAGTCACTGTCCCTCCCAAGACTCGGTATGCCGAGGCACCGCCCCCAAAGGCCGCGAAGAAGCAGCAAGAGGAAAGTGAAGAGGATGAAGACGACGAGGGTGACGACGAGGAGCTCAGTGCCCTAGACAGCGACGAAGATCTATCCGACGCCGACCTCGACGACCTAGAAGATGCCTCGGACGACGAGGAAGCAGAGGACGATGACCAATCTGAAGCCGAGCAGGAGGCCTCTAGCGAAGAGGAGACGGTCCCAGCTGCCGCGGCCATAGAGGAAGTCATCACAAACGGCGACAAAAAGGAGCGTAAACGAAAGCGCAAGAACCGCGACGACCTCGACGACCTAGAAGCCAAGTACCTCCAGACCCTAGTAGACGACGAGCCAGAGCCATCCGTGAAGCGTCAAAAGGCCGAAAAGGAAGCCTCCGAAGACGCAGCAGAAGACGACGACGACGACGCAGCCTCAATAACCTCAGCCAGCCCGCCGCCCCAGCACGAGTCCGTCGCAGCCGACCCTGCCGCCGCAGAGCTGGACAAGGCCAACCGCACCATCTTCCTCAGCAACGTCGCCTCAGCAGCCATCACCTCCCGCTCCGCGAAGCGGACCTTGCTCGCGCACCTCTCCACCATCCTCGACAAGAAGGCCAACACCCCGCAGACGATCGAGTCCATCCGCTTCCGGTCCACGGCCTTCGCCGCGGCCGGCATCCCGAAGCGCGCCGCCTACATCAAGAAGGAGGTCATGGACGCCACCACGCGCTCCACGAACGCGTACGTGGTCTACTCGGACCCGGCGTGCGTGCGCGCCGCCGTCAGGCAGCTGAACGGCACCACGGTGCTGGACAGACACGTGCGGGTCGACAGCGTGGCGCACCCGGCCATGGTGGCGCACAGGCGGTGCGTGTTCGTCGGCAACCTGGGCTTCGTCGACGACGAGACGGTGCTCAACACCAAGGTCACCAGCGACGGGAAGCAGACGACCGAGAAGAAGAAGCGCACCAAGGCGCCCATGGACGTCGAGGAGGGCCTGTGGCGCGTCTTTGGCGAGAAGGCCGGCAAGGTCGAGAGCGTGCGCGTCGTGCGCGATGCGGCCACGCGGGTGGGCAAGGGGTTTGCTTATGTGCAGTTCTATGTTTGTCTCACCTTTTCCGTCTTCCTTTCTTTTTGATGGTATGCTGACGAGTAAACAGGACGAAAACGCGGTTGAATCCGCCCTCCTCCTCAACGCAAAGCCCTTCCCTCCCATGCTCCCCCGCCCTCTACGCGTCAGCCGGTGCAAGGCGCCGCACAAGACGGCTCGTGCAATGGAGGCTAAGCAGGCCAAGTTCAACTTCGCCGCTAAGCCCGCCAAGGGCGCGAAGGCGGGCGAGTACGTCCCCAAGCCCACGCCAGAGACACAGACTCTTTCTGGCCGCGCATCGAAGCTTCTCGGCAGGTCGGCGGCGTCCAAGGCCGCGCACGAGGCGAGACTGAAGGAGAAGAAGGGCCGGAGACAGGAGAGGAGAGAGCCGAAGGGGGGTGAGAAGGCGACGGGTGCTAATGATGTGGCCATGGGGGCCAAGGGGGCGATGGATAAGTTCCGGAGTCCCGAGGATATCGTGTTTGAGGGACGGAGGGCGAGTAGCAAGGATGGCAAGCCGAAGGACCTTAAGCTCAAGGGCCAGAAGGGGAAGAAGAGCGATCCGAGGAAGAAGAGGAATGCGAAGGATAGTCGTGGTGGGCAGCGGGCTGCTAAGTGGAGGGCTGGGGGTGCTAAGTAGACAGTGGTCTTGATGGTGAAATTGTTAGGGTAGCTGCCTACTCGTATATTGGCAGGGCTGCCATGTGCATAACCTGAATGCTGAGGTATATGTGGGTTTGAGTAACATAGCTTCGAAGGGACTTCTAGGTCGTTGTGAGTGCGTATCAGAGTATCACAAACACATGAACAGTTGCACAATGAGGTACAATTCTCATTATCATTAGCAGACGAAGGAGGCATATACGCCTATCCTAGTCTATCATAGATATCATAATGTCGGCAATTGAGCACAGGCGGTTTGTCTCCCGACACCGTTGCTCTGCCGTACCCCAGTGATGCCAGCCATGGCAAGCGATTGAGTCCACCCGTCTGAGCCAAACTTTTCGAACATGCTCGGACGGTGTTAGCGAATGTATCCATCCCACCCATATCCTCTGATGCCTAACACATGTTGACCGCCCAGCCATAACTCCGTGTCCCGTCTATACTCCATAATACAACACTTCTGCATGTATATACACCTCAACACCATCGCATCATCAATGCAACCGGTCTAGCAACCAGCGACTCACTTCGCGCTCACTGAGACTTGTTCACCTAAGACGAAACCTCAGCCTCAACCAGCGTACTCGCCGTCGTGGGCCGTTCAGCCAGCGGCATAACACCCAACTCGGCGCCCTGTCCGCTCTGGCCCCTCCTCCTCCCGCCCAGCAGCCTGCTCGCAATCCCGGCATGTTGGGCCTGCGGTTGGACGGCAGCATTCACGGGCGCCTCGTTCTCGTCCGAGCCGAACTTGGAGAAGAAACTCCTCTTCTTGGGCTGGTTCTGGGGCTTGCTGTTCTCGTCGTTCAGCCCGACATCCTCGAAATTCGACTCCTCGGCTGTCGCGGGCACGGCCGGCCGGCGCTCCGCGAGACTAGAACGGTGGTAGGGCAGGCGGGGGAAGCGGGAGTCGAGGGATTGCCGCGGGGCGGTGGTGTCGTTTGTTACTATTGGGCTGCGGGCAGATATGTCCTGTGGGTTATTAACTGGTGTGTTCTTATCGTGGAGTGAGACACGCAGAAGAAGGGTCTCGAGCGTGACCGGTGGAGACATACAAACGATCTCCGGTATGAATCAAATGATTCGCGCGAGATGGAGAAATGCTCAATCTCGCCGGCGCCGACACTGCTCTTTGTGTCGGTCGAGGTGCGCGACAGATAACGACGGGTCCATGGGACTTCCTTCTCGGTGGGAGAGGGCGGTAGGTAGACTCCGCTGTCGTTGACCACTTTTACGCTCGTCAGCCGATTTGCATGTGAGCCTATGGTGGGGTGGGGATCTTACCACTCATCTTGTACTCGCCGTTGTCCTGGCTCCGGGAGCTGCGAATGCTGACGGCCGACGAGGCTTTAGAGCCGACCGTGTCGACGCGCTCGAAGCCCGGGTGGGCGACGTCTGTGTTCGAGGCGGCGGAGCCGGGGCGGGCATTCTCGTCGGTGGGGATGATGAGGCCGGGACGGCGCGCGAAGGGGTTCCGAATGGGCATTGTGGCGGTTGTGAATGCGCGAATGATTGGAGGGGTAGGGACGTCGGATGCGCCGGATGTTATCGATTGCGAGCGGTAGAGGCGTTGTGATGTTGAGGTCTAATCCAAGTGGTTTAAGAAAGCAAACAACAATTGCTGGGTAATGATCTTGAATTGATATCGGCGGCCAATCGGAAAGACAGTGCAAAGCATCAAGAGAAAGCGAGATTTCAACGGTCGTAGACGCAGAGGCAAGTGGGCGCAAGCCGATTTATGTTCTGGAAAGCGAGACAGGCGAGCGCGATTGGATGCTTCTTTGACGGATGACAGGGAAGGGCAGATCTGGGCTTTGATCGGATGCAGGGCCGCCCGAGTCAGCTGCCAGTGCCCTGGTGCTGGTGCCCAAGCCTGCACAAGCGATGGGGACAGGGGCCCCTCCTTCCGTCTGCTGGATTCCCAGCTGCCAGAAACTGGAATTCTATCCGATTGGCATCCAGTGGGGCAGTGCTGCTGACGGCCCTGTCTCCCTGCAATGGATTTTCAGACCCTGGGCCGTTCTGGCCGTACCGCATTCGGCGTGTGCCAGCACTGCCAGTCACCACTGCCGGTCTGCCATGCTTCCAGCGACAACGACACAACGGTCACTCGGCTTTCCGGCTCCGAGATCGACGACCTCCACTTTAAGGAGCTGGCGATCGCTGCTTCCAAGAGGCCGTCTTGCCGTCTAGTGCTTCCCAACAGCACATCAGCGAACATATGACGTTCTTGATCGAGGGCCTGAGGAGCTAGTCCTTCATTCAAAGCGGCAAGCTCAGTGATTGTGATGGCATATGCCGTGTTATGCTACTCGACAAGTAGCCAGATAGCTGAGGCAAAGGTGACACATTAGAAAAAGTTGCGGACTGCAGTTCGTGATCTTCTTCCATTTGAGGTTACGCACTACTGACATTGTAGCACATACACGTACACTCGGTTTACAGAATATAAGCTATTAGACCGAAGCGTAACTTGATTATTCTATATTCCTAAGAATCTCCTTTCTGGAGACTCCTTTTAGAGAAACCTTAGTACGCTAGTCTAAATTAAACTTAGTCCTAATTCTAAACCTCGTTTATTAAAGACGAAGCTCTTTATATAGAAATAGAGCTTATTTGTATAATATATATATTTATATATATAACTTACTCTCTTCGCTTACTTTAGTAATATATACTAGTATTAGACTTACGAATCTAATATACCTTTTTAAATTAATCTTTATAAGTAGTCTAATATCTTTTTATAACTTATTCGTCGCTTTTAAAGGTTTTTATACTCTTTCCTTTAAATTAATCGCTTTTACCTTTTATAGCCTTAGTCTCAAAGCTACGTTATATAATTAACTATATTTAAAAGTAACCTTCGAAATATTTTCTTTTCTCTTTCTTTTTCTCTTTTATAATATTATCTTTATAAATAGCTTACTTTATAAAATATCGTTCGAATACTCTTTATTAGCTAACTTATATTATAAGTACTATTAACTAAGTTTCTTACTATATTAAAGTAAGTTAATAGTTAAAAACGAAGCTTAAAGTTTAGTTTTAAAGTACTAATAGTACTTTAATAGCGAAGATAATAGTAGCGAAGATCGTTCTTATTATAGATCCAGCTCTTATAATAGTTTCTCCTCTCTACGTAGTAAATAAGTTTAATTAATAAAAACGAAGCTCGGAAGTTAGTTTTAAGATACTAATAATACTTTAGTAATAGTAATTCGAGTAGTAGCTTTTCCAAATATCTTACTAAGAAGCGTAAAATAAATACGTCTAAGAAGACTAATTATAAAAAAGAGAAGAAATGTAAAGCTTAACGTAGAAAAGTAGCTACCGAAGTAGTAAAAAAGGTATAAATTTCGAAGCTCGTTTTCTTATTTTATACCTTAACTAACGATTTTATAGTATATAAAAAGAGAAGATACTTCTATACTTACTATATATAAAGTCGGCTTTTACTAGCTAATTAAACGGCTATTATTTCAAAAGCTTAAAGCCTAATAAACGTTATAATCGCTATTCGCTTAAAGGCTCGTATATCCTTATATAAGTACTTCGAAAAGTCGTTTTACGGCTCATTTTGCTAATCTAAGGTATTTTTAAACTTAAAGATACTCTTTTAGTAGTATTCTTCTTTTTTAATTATATCTATAGTAATAACGTAGTTAAAGTAGTAAGTTTACCCCTTAAGGCTCGTTTAATTAAAATAAGACTCGTTTAACTAGAATAAACCTCGATCGTAGTTTTAACTAATTATAAAAGTTAAATAAGCGTCGAACTATAATAAAAGTAGTATTAAAAGGATATAGAGATAGTAGCTTTCTTACCGCTAATAATCTTCGTTTACGTTGAATAGTTATAGTTTTAAAGCTTTAGAACTTCGTTTAATAAATTATTTAGTCGTTTTAAAGGTTATTTCTATATTTCGAAGGTTTTTTATAATCTTTTAGTAGTACTTTTTTAATAAGAACTTTATAACTTAACTTCGAAGGTTAAAACTATAAAATAAGGTACGAACTTACTAAAAGAGGTTCTAAACTATTAATTAAACTATAAATCTCTTAAGATATCTTTTAATAACTATTCTTCTAAATCGTTATCTCTTTTAACCTCGATTTATAATTATAAATTAACTAAACTAAATTATCTTCGACTCTTAATAAACTACTTACCTTATAAAAACTTAGTTAGCTTATCTATAATTATATACGAGCTTCGTTCATAGGAAATATAAATTATTTTCTATATTATCTTCTCCCTAAGCTAATAATTATAAATATCTATATACTTTAACTTAGTCCTTAGTCTTTCTATTATACTTTTTAAGAGCTTAATTGTTTATTAATTATTATAATAAAGGTTTAATATTAAGTTCTATAACTTAATACTTAGCTTCGAAAGTAGTTTTTATTAAAAGAATCCCTCTTTTACTACTTAAGTAAAAGCTAATAGTTCCGCTTCTATAATTAATATAGTAATAGTATTTTACTTATTAACCTTCTAACTAATAAAGCTACTAAAGAGTTTTATAGTATAAGCTTATAAGCTTTTCTTATTAGCGATATTATTAATAAACGAAACGTTACTATAGACTTTAAACTTATCTACTTTTTCGAAGCTTAAAGTTAAGAAATAAGTTATATATACGTAATTTAATACTCGATTCGTAATATACTTATATTCTAGCCTTAGGTTTATTATAAACTTTATAAGTTAAGAAACAGTAAAAGTAATATCGAATCGAATAATAACTACTATATATAATAGTAAGCCGATCGCGTGTTTATACTAATTAACGATTTTTAGCTTTACTACTTTATTAAAGGGTAGAAGCACCGTTTTACTTATTAGAGTTGTAAAACGTAAATCCTAATTACGTAGGTTATAAATCTTCTCTAAATACGCTATTTAAGTTAACTAAATTAAGCCCTTTATCTAATCTTAAATAACCTTTATCCTTAAAAACTATTATAATTCGCCTCCTCTTATAAGTTTATACTTTACTTTTAAAGCTTTTACAGCCTCTTTCGTAGCTTATTCTTAGCTTTTCTAATATATAAGTATAATATTATCTACGTAGAAGAAGATTAATACTTTATCCTACTAATAGTAATAAAGCTTATATAATATAAGTTAGAATCTTAACGCTTATAACGTAGTTTCGAGCTTTATTTGCTATAAAAGAAATACGATTTAAAGGCTATATAATACTTTCTTAAAAAGTAAGACTTATAAGTCTACTCCTAGCTTCTTATAACTTAGCGGAACTTGTATAAAAACTTCGTAGGGTAACTTTACGTTTATAAACGTATTTATAATATTAAATTATAATAATTCGAAATCAAACTTTATTATAATAGCTATTAAAGTTTAGAACGATTTACTTATAAGTATTAAAGCGTACGTTTCTTCGATAATAGACTTTTATTATTAATTATCTTATATAATAAGTTTTACTTTATACTTTTAAAAGTATCTATACTTATTAGTTTTATAAATGTAAACTTATATATAATTAAATATTTATAAGTTACGAATCCTTAAATCGTAGCTTAGAATTTTAATTCAAAAGCTTATCTACTTATAACTTTGTAAATAGTCTTTTTTAGCTTAGAAGAACTTCTTTTCGAATCGATATCCCTTTAAGTTATAGTATAAAGTAAATATTAGTAATAAACTTTTCTAATAAAAGCCTACTTTTATAAATTCGAAGTTTATTTACTATATTTAAACCTTATTCTTTAGCTTCGACTTACTAAAGCCTAAGCGACGATTTTTAGCTTTAGTTATAAGTTTCTATTAACTCTTCCTAATAAGTAATACTAGAGTTTTAACGTAGAACGCTTAGTTAATCGTATATATTTCTTTTTTCGAAATTTAAACTTAGTTTAACCTTTAGTTTCCTAACTTTATCGAAGAAGCTAAGAACGAAGATATTAGAGATTCTAATAACGTAGAGAAGAATTTAAAGTAAGCTTTAGTATATTTTAAGTTTTTACTATACTAATTGTTATTCTACTCTTCGATCTCTACTAATAAATCTTAAACTAAGTTATCGAAATATAAACTATTAATCTTAAACTCGTCTTATCTATTTATTAGTATATCTATTTAATTTAAGAAATCTTTTTAAACGATAATTATATTCTAAAGACGTTACTAATGTTACGGTTAGCAGGTTCTAGTAGATCCTAGGCTCTATTGAGGTGTAGCTTGTGCACACTACTAGTAGCCCACTAGTGGATTTCTAGCATAGCTTATGCGTGTAGCCTATGCGCGCTCTTGCCCCACTAGCGCGCTTACGCTTACCTACATATTGCATTTCGCGTTCTACGCACCTTGCAATATTCCTCTCTTTTCTCTTCAACCTAGATATCACTATACGTAATTATTAGTATTACAGCCCTACCTCTTTCGATATTACGCTACTCGTAACAACTAAAGCTCCTTTAACGTCTATTTACTAATTATTTTCTATATTCGAGCCTCGTCTAAGTTAAAGAAGTTTTATTTATTAAAGACGATATCTCTCGTAGTATATACTCGATTAATTATAAGATTCTAAATATAAAAGATATTCGTTAAATTATATCTAACTAAATATTCTATCTAAGCTTTGAAAATTAGCTTAGACTTAAGCTATTATCGTTTCTCTTATATATCTATAGTTATCGTAAAAACTTTGTAGCCTATTACTTTTAAGTATATAATTCGAAGTTAGTTTTCGGTAAACGAGTTTAAAATAATTAAAAAAAAGTTCTTATATAATATCTTCTACTTTAAGCGATACTTAAGGGTATAATTAAGTATATAAATAGTTATCTTAACTATTTTAAACTATAATTCGGTAGAAAGATTACTTTAGATTACTAGTAATTGTACTTTCTCTTTAACTACCTCTTTAGTATATTCTTTAAAGCTATTCTACTACTAAGTATATAGTATATACTTTTCTACTTAAATACCCTTTCGATTTAACTATATATAAATCGAATAAGCTTTTCGAAGCTTATTATCTATTTCGATAATTTTAACTTTAATTTAATACTTTATTATTAATATTTAAGTAAAGTTCTAAAGTATTAAAAATAAACTATCTACTTCGTAGTTTTAGAAATAGTAATTCTATACGTAGCCTAATATCTTATTTAATATTACGATATACAAAGTAAACTTATAAATTCCCTTTTAATAGTCGTAAAAGTTAAGTAAGACTTACTTTCTTAGTTTTAAACTTCGTTTCTTTACTTCGTAGTACTCTTATCGCTTTATCTTTACAATTCTACAAATATCGTATTTAACTATTAAAGAGCTTATAATCTTAGCTTCGTAAGTATAATTAATTAAGTACTCTAGTATCCTAAGTCCTAAGTACCTTAGTCTACGGTACTAAACTACTATATTAACTTTTCTTAGCTTCTTCCTAGTTTAAAAGTTAAATTATAACTTCTTCGTTATAAACGTAACTCTTTTTATAAAAATAAATAAGTATTCTAATATATATTAATCGTAGTATTAAAATAACTTATAAAGTAGTTATCTATTATAATATCGGATTATATTTTACTTATCTTTCTAATTCTACTAATATCTTAGTTACTTTAGCCGTTTTAGAGATACTAAATTAATATTTATCTTTAAATAAAAAGCTACGCTATTTAGAATAAGGAAACGAAGCTCGTTTATCGTATTTTATACTTTAATATTTATATTCTTATATTTATAAAGAAGTAAGTAATTTAATCTTACGAATATACTTTCTTATAAAAATACGTACTCGTAATTATAAAATCTTAAGATCTCGTTGAAAATATAGAATATTAACCCTAAGTCTAAGATTACCGAATTACGTAATAGGTATTCGAGGTTCGATATAAAGAAAGAAGCTACGTATTAAGAAATTATCGATTAATTAACTCGTTATTAACTCGTAGACTCTTCGCCTTTCTTAAGTTTCAAATATAAATTTCGAACTTTTTTACTACTCTTTAGCCTTTTTTTTTACTCTTAAGCTTATATCTTATTAATCTTTATCCGTAGAAGCTTATTTTCTAAGAAAATAACTTAATAATTAATAGTATTTATTCGAAAATAGTTTCGATTATATAAGATATAAAAGTCTTCGCTATTTTATATATAATCGGAAACTTTGTTTCTTAGATATTTTTTAAGTTATTATTAGCGGTAATCGTTCGAAGATTTCGTCTACTTATTATTATTCTACTTTACAACTTAGAATATTAGTCTAAAGCTTTTTTTCGTAATTCTTTTTACTTAAATCGGAAATTCGATTACTTTCGAAGTATTAACTATCTCTTAGTAGAAATAAGCGACGAAATCTACTAAAAAATAAGTTTCGCTTAAAATAACTATTTATTATTAGCTCTACTTTATACTTATAAAGATAAAGAAATATTCCTTTAAGTATTAAACTAAGTTTAAAAACTAAGTTATAAAATTCTAAACTTTAACTACCTTTATACTTATTATATACTATATTATTATCTCTTATAATATTATCTAATTTTCTTAGTCGATTTTAAGTTTTAAAGCTTAGCTTAGTATATCGTTATAGCGTTTTTAAACTTAATCGTATAAAATAAACTCGTCGACTTTATATATACGTTTAAAGTTAAAATAAAACTATACGATATTTCTACTAACTATAATATTACTTATATCGAAATTATAAATTATTTTAAAGTTCGATACTATCGTATTATTTATTTAATTAAATATATTCTAAATAACTTTATATTCTTTTTTATACTAAGTTTCGTCGAAGTAGTAGATTTACTACTTAAACTTAAAAGCTTTATTATCTTCGAATAATAAATCGAATAAGCTTTTCGTAAGTTCTTTTTTACAAATAAACTTTAACTTTGTATCTAAGACTTTCGCTTTATAGTTCGTAAACGTAAGCTTAATTAGCTTCGAAGTTTATATTACTTCGAAGTCCTTTAGATTTTCGAAGTTAATAAAGTAATCGATATTTTCGATATTAACTTTAATTTCAAAAGCCTTATCGAATTCTTCTTAATCCTTTAAACTACTTAAGATAATTTTCGATATTTCGAATTAGAAATACTACTTTAAAGTAGTATATTTTAAAAATAAAAGTCGTTTATTAGTTCTAATACTTATTTCGGTAATTATAACTACTTTCTTACGAATTATAACTTTAAAACTCTTAATTATTAAACTAAAGTATAACTTAATTATTCTATATTCTTAAGAATTTCTTTTTCAAAGACTTTTTTTAAAGAAACTTTAATACGCTAGTTTAAATTAAACTTAGTCTTAATTCTAAACTTCGTTTATTAAAGATAAAGCTCTTTATATAAAAATAAAGTTTATTTGTATAATATGTATATTTATATATATAACTTACTTTCTTCGCTTACTTTAGTAATATATACTAGTATCGAACTTATAAGTTTAATATAAGCTATTCCCTTATACTCTAAGATCTACTAAGTCTCTACTATCGTCTCTTATAATAATAAGTTAAAAGTCTATATAAGAACCTTTATTTCTTACTAAAACTTATTTATACTACTAGTTAACTATTTACTTAAGTAATTTCTTATAATTAATTAATTACTATCTTTATAAAGAGAATAACTTTAGAATTTAATCGTACGATTAGAAAGCGTTGTAAGAAATTCGTTTAAAGTTTAAAATCGAATTGTAATTCGTAGTCGATTTTCTCGAGTTAGTTTCTTAGGCGCGAAGTTGAATTTATATAGGAGATTCGAAAATTAAAGTCGAACCGAACTTCAAATTAAGACTATTCTTAAAGAAGAAGTTAAATAATAAATTAAAGTCTTAGAACTAATAGAAACCCTTTTGAATTAAATATTCTAAACGCTAGTTAGCTAATTAATTGAATAAAGTAGTACTTTTTAAGCCGTTAGAGAAGAGGTGTTTTTAGTGTTTTTAATAAGAGTTGGGAGATTTTATAAAAGAGTCTTATCTAAGCTAAAGGCTTTCTTATATATTTTTAAAAGTTAAAAATTCGTTACTATCGAAGCTTATTATCGAACGTAGATTAGCTTACGAGTTAAGTTTTATATATAGTTTTATACTTTTTTATACTATAAAGCTATTTTTATACGCTTATCTCTTATCTATATTCTTACTCTAAGAGTAGAATTTTCGTTTATTCTTATACTTTTATTCTTATACTTATTAATTATATTTCTTTTAGCTTCGTAATATTTAATAAAGAGTAGTTTCTACTCTAAAACTTTATTAAGTATTATACGTATAAGTGTTTTTCTACGTTTAATTAGTTTATTAACCTTAAGAATAAATCTAGGCCGACGTAGAATTGTTTATTTTGCTAAGATAACTAAAAGGCTTTAGTTTACAACTACGTTTCTCCCTTTTTAAGCTTCTAAGCTAATCTTTTCCTAGTACCTTAGGATAAAAACTACTATTGAGACGCTTCGAATTACGTAGGCTACTTTAAAGAGAAACGTCGCTATTACGTAATTATCTTCTCTATAAAATTAACCTTTTTAATAACGACTTTTTATAATATTTACTTCGTATATTTTATTACTTATTTTTTTAAACTTAATTACTAATTAACTAATTACTATAAGTTTAGGTATATCGTAAGTTATATTTCGCGCCTTAGCGATTTTCGCTTAGTAAAAGGTTAAACGAAACTACTACGCCGTTCGATATAATAGCTTCGATTTATCACTTACTCCGCCATTTTTTACTATAAAAGTATAAATATAGTACTTAAACGTAGAGTTCGCTTTATCGTCGCGACGTAAATTTACTCCTTCGCTAAATCTTTTTAAAACTCTTCTTCTACGACTTTAGTAACGTTATCCTACGCCCCTTCTTAGCTACGTCGACTACGTTATTCTTTACCGCTTCTACGCTTTTTTAATATACTAGAGTTTACTTAGGATTATAATCTCGATAACTTAGCTTTTAATAATAACGTTAAATCCGTTTTTTACTAATATTAAAATACTTTAAAAGTAGAAAAGATAGAGAAATATAAGTGTTATAAGTAGCTTTAGTTCGATATAAAACTCTACTATAGAATTTGTAAGTAGTACTAGTTTAAAGATAAAGATTTTAGTAACGATAACCTTTTTTTCTACTTTACTACTAATAATTTCAACTTTAACGTAGCGTCGGAATTATATAGTTTTCCTTAGCTTTTAATATTCGAAGAAATACTTATTGTACGAGTTTACATTACTATTAACGTCTTATAAGTTAAGGGCTAGTAATATAAATATCGAAGTTACGTTGTTCAATTCTATTATAATACTAAGAAGGTTTTCAACGACCTTTTTTTCCTACTTAGCGATTTAGAAGTAATTTTTATTCGACTTCTTAAATTAAAGCTAGATATTTAGTAAGATATATAGTTTCGGAAGCGATTTATTATATACTAACGTTATATTTAATAATAGCTCGAGTTTCTACGTTTTTATTACCTATTTTACTATAGCTTCGAATAAAATAACGTTATATTTAAATCTTTATTAGAGAATAGTAATATTCTAAATTAAATTTATATCGAAAAAGCGTTAAAGTAAGTTAACGATTAAGTATTATATAAAATAAAAGTTATTAGCGACGAAGAAGAGGATAAAGACGAAAAGGACTTTTCTATAATTCTAAATATCGCTTATAAGTTAACTAAGTTCAAACGATTAGTATAAAATTTAAATAAAACGTTAAATAATAATATATTACTATTTAAAAGCTAATATTTATTTACTAACTTATATTATTTATAAATATCGACTATTCGCTTTACTTTTATTAACGACTTTAATAAGTTGTATACGTTATATTCTTTTATATTTCTTACGCTTTTTCTATATAAGAATATAGAATTTATCTAACTTCGATTCTACGAGATAAACTTCGACAATTAAATCTAATATACTATATAATAATATAATAAGAAATTCGCGAAGTACTTAACTTTCTAGTTCGTTACTTTTAATATACTTATACGTTAAGAGATAAGTAAAGCGAATAACTATTTTATTAAGAAATCTACGATTAAATAATAAAACTTCTTTTAAAAAGAGTTACTTAATACGTTTTAAGATTTTAATTTCTAAGTTATATAAAATCTACTCTTTTCTATTACTCGTAACGCTACTAAATTAAAGAGTATACGTAGTTTTTAATATAAGAAAAAGTATAAGTATAAAGCTTTTACTTATTATTTAAATATTCTATTTACTTTTATTATACTTAACTTAGTTAACTTTTATTAGTAAAGTTTATACTAATATATACTATAGTTCGAAGAACAGCTATTTTTACTAAAAATTAAGCGTATACGCTTATTTCGTCGCTTCTTAAAAGACAATTCTTATATTAACGTATAGTATTTTTACTAGAGAATTAAGCTTTAACGCGAAATAATACTTAGAAAATTATTCGACCTACGCGACTTTTGGTATCGTTTCGAGTTTTAGAACTAAGGTAGCTTATATTCTTATAGACTTTTTTAGTTCGGCTCTTCGCTCGAATTAGATATAAGTATTATTAAATCGCGTTCTTTATTTATACGTATTTAGGGAAATTACGTATTTACGACTAACTTAGAACTACTTAAGCGTAGAAAATAAGACGAAGCTAATCCTTTAAGCGTTAAGCTTTAAGATTAGCCTTTAACTTTTAAGTAACTCTCGTAGATTATTAATTAATATTAGCGATATTTATACTCGAGTATATATTATTTACGTATTTCCCGTAAAAAAGTACGAAAAGTAACGCGAAATAAATAGCTTAAACCTCTACTTAAGTATCGCTTTTACTTCTTATTTATAAATTACGTAGAAGTAGAAATAATTAAGTACTTAAGTAAAAGATTTTAGTCTTTTTTCGCGTAGTATAACGACTTATTCTTCAACGTTTATAATCGAATTTTCGTATTCTCTTAAATAGCGAATACTAATATATCGCTATATACTAGTATTAAGGCTATTATAACCTTATATAATAAAATATATATCGAAAATCGAAGTTTATTCGTAGAATTTAGCCGAAATTACGAAAGAAATACTTCTAAAAGTCTTAAATAGTAAACCTTTCTTAAATTTCGTCTTTAAAATAATAAACAAATTAATCTTAGAGCGCGACTTTTCAGCGTAGGAAATATATTATATTTTACTTAAGCTCTCTTTGTAAGAGAATTTACGTAAATAAGTTATTTCCGTCGATTATTAGCTTATCTCTTAATAGAGGAATTATTTTAAATTTAGCGTTAATAACGTTTTAACGAAGGTAAACTTATATTAAAAGTATCTTTAGCGTAATATTTCTATTCTATAGTTAATGAACTTAATTTACTTTAAGTTCTTCTCTTTTTAAAATATTAGAAAGACTTCGTTAACGAAGTAGAAGCTAAGACTATATATAAAAGAACGTATACTTAGTTATTAGCCGAAGTATAATAGCGTACGTAATAATCTTACTTACGTAGACTTTTGTCGCGTTAAGCTTAGATTAAACTATTTCTATTAAGATAAAGAAGAATTGTTTTCTGTAAATAAAGAGTAGTTTAAAAGCTTTAAATTAGCTTATACGTATTATTAAACTATTTACGTTAAGTTAGAGAAATACTTTAATAATTATTATAGCTAGGAAATTAAAGCTAAAGAAGATAAGTTCAAAGATACGTTAGTTAAAGAGCTAGAATTAGAGCGAGAATTGTAGTAAAATATATTACTAATAAGCCGAAGACGTACTTCTAAGTTATTCTAGCTATTTAATAAGCTTAGTTTACGCGATATCGATATATTTTACGATTAAGGACTATACGTTAGTCGATATTATTATCGTAACTTTAACAACGGTATATACTAGCGCGAGATTATTAGATTTAAAGAAACGCTTAAAATAAATTTCGTCTTTTAGAAAGCCTACGATATATTAAATAGTATATAACGCTTCGTCTATAATATAGTATTAAAGTATTCGTAATATCTTAATCTAAGATAACTTCTACCCTAAATCGATAGTAGTAGTAGTATTAGAAAATCGTATTCAATTAAGATTTTCGTAGCTTATTTTCATTAAACGTAACTACGTAGTAATTTAGTCGCAATAATTACTTTAATTACCGTAGCGAGTAGTAATATCGGTAATATAACGATTTATTTTTTATTTAAACTTTCGATTAACGTATAATTTAAGCCTTTAGGTTCGATAGCTTTAATAAATATATAAAAGTAGTTAAGATCTTTAAGATATTTAATTATTAATAAGAAAAGTATATTTA
This sequence comes from Coniochaeta ligniaria NRRL 30616, assembly GCA_001879275.1. Lineage (NCBI taxonomy): Eukaryota > Fungi > Ascomycota > Sordariomycetes > Coniochaetales > Coniochaetaceae > Coniochaeta > Coniochaeta ligniaria. The sequence goes on along the minus strand of KV875093.1, from coordinate 3,896,964 downwards.
ACTTAGTTACTTTTAGTTAAATTACTTTATATCTAAGTTAAATCTTTTTTCGTAGCGATACTTATTTTAGTAGTATTAATATTAATTTTATCGGAGACTTTTTCTAATTACCTTTAGTAGAACAAAAGGCGTTATTTTACTTTATTAAGTAAAGCTTAAAAGATATAATTTTAATAAGTTATTTAGCGTACGAAGTATTTAATCGTTTAGTATTTCTTTTTATTATATAACGCTAGCTAAGAGATAAATAAGCTAGCTTTCGTACTACGTTTAAAGAAATACGTATTACTTACGTTTTACTTACCTTTTTCTAGCTTCTTTCTACTCGAATAGTTGCTACGTTACTTACTTCTAAAGTCTTTACCTTCGATAAAGCTCTTAGAATCTACTCTATAAAGAGTATAGTAAGCGTTTATAACTATTTATATAATTTAAAGCTAAATTTACTATTTATTTCTACTTAAGCGATTAATTAAAGAAGTAATATTACCGAAATAGCTATAGTTAAGAAGAAGTAAGTTAGTAATTTATATAATAAGTTACCTTTTAGCTATAGCCTTCGTATTATACTTACGTATAATATTTCTACTAAGATAAGAATCGTTAATAAAGCGTAGAATAACGTTTTTAATATTAGTTAAGTACTTAATACTAACCTTTAGCGAGATCTTCCGATTATTATTATAATAGCTTTTAACGATTTTCGTAGCTTAAGTTTCTTATTATTAGACGGAGAAGAGTTAGTCAACGTTAGTAATAAAAAGGTTACGCTTATACTACGTTCTTATATCGAATTCTAGTTTAGTAGTACTAATTACTCTTAAGAATAGTTTCCTTTTATTATTATATACGTAATTATTATCTATAAAGTATAAGGTATTACCTTAAAGTATATAGTAATTGGAATTATTATTAAAGAATTTACTTTTAAGTTAAATTATATTATATATTCTTAAGCTATATCTTTATAAAGTTTTCTTATTAATATACTTTTCTTACGTAACGTTATTAATAAACTAATTAGTAATTATAAGTATTTGAATATATATCTACGTTTATATTTTTAACGCTAATTGTTTTCTTTTTAACGCTTAAAGCTAAATTAGTTAATTATAAGCGACGTCTTTATAATTAAGTCTTTTATAATCCACTTTAGTTAATATAATACTTAAATACCTTTTCTTTAAAGTAAGTTCTTCTTAATTAGATTTCGATTAGAATACTTTTTTTTATAAAAAGTATTATTTTTAAGTTTATTACCTTTATATTAAGCTTTTCTTTAAGTTAGTTTAATTTTAGTTTTATAATTCTTTTTTATATATTAGTTTAGCCTTTATTTTTTCTATATTAACTACGTTTCTTTATTATACTAATTCTATCTCTTAGAATATTTCTCGATAGTTTTAATTCGTATAGGTTCTTCTTATTAATTTAATCTTTAGTTTTTAGTTTTTCTATAAGTTAGTTTAATTTCGATTTTTAGTTCTTTTCTATACGTTAGTTTAACTTCTATTTTTTCTACCTTAATTGCGCTTTTCTACTATACTAATTTCGTTTCTTAAAGTATTTCTCGATAGCTTTAACTTACGTAAGTCTTTTTTGTTAATTTAATCTCTAGTTTTTAGTTTTTCTATAAGTTAGTTTAATTTTAGTTTTTAGTTCTTTTTTATACGTTAGTTTAGCCTTTGTTTTTTCCACCTTAATTACGCTTCTTTATTATACTAATTTCGTTTTTTAGAACATTTCTCGATAGTTTTAACTTGCGTAAGTCTTTCCTATTAATTTAATCTCTAGTTTTAAGTTAATAATTAGTTTCTTTTATCTTAATTAGTTTAATCTTAGTTTTTTCTACGTTATATATATATTTCTACTATACTAATTTTACCTTATAAAGTAATCCTTTATAGATTTAACTTACGTAGTTTTTTTATTAGTTTAATTTTAATCTTTTAGTTAATAATTTCTATTAGTAAATATACTTACCTTTTTATACTTACCTTTTTACGTTTACCTTTTCGTACTTACCTTTTCGCGCTTACCTTTTCGCGCTAGCCTTTTTAATTACGCGCCCTTAGCTTCTTTTTAACTACGAATTCTCAACTTTTTCTACAACTTTAACCTTTATATCGTAATTAAAGCTACTAATATTATAAAGTAAGTACTTTCTACTAGTAAATCGCTCTTTTTAATCGCTATTTAATAGTATTAAGTATCGTATAATAAAATCTCGTTAAAAAAGCTTCGAAATCTTAAGTTAACTCTAATAGTATCTTCGATTATTATTAATATAAGCGTAAACGCTACTATAATAGATATTAGAAGAGATAACGTTAATAATTAGCTAATAAGATCTACTCTTTAATAGTTATTCTTAACTTATTTAGCGCGAAAAATCTACTCTAAAAGCGATTTTAAGCTAATTTACTTTATTTAAAACTTATCTTAAGCGCTCTTTAGCGCTACTACGAATCTAACTTCTAACTTTTTTAGAAATGACTCTTAAAACGAAAGAAGAGATAAAGTTAATATATATAAAACTTATTTAAGTTAAATTAGCTATTATCCGACGAAAGATAAGATATTTTATACTAAGATTCTTAGTAAGTTTTCTACTTTATATTAAAAAGTATATTATTTTTAACTTTTAATTTAAGTAAATAAACTTCGTATTATACTTATTATATAATTTAAAACTATTCTTATTTATAAATACTTAAAGCTACTTAAGGCGCTATTTCTATTATAATAGTTAAGCGTAATAGTATAAAAGATAGCTTTAGCGATATAAAAGAGTAGAAGAAGCTATATTCTAAAGCTAAGGAGGCTATATATATTACTTTTATAAAGTAGAAAGCCGATTTAAGGATAAATATCGCTTTATTAGAAAGAAAGAAACTATAGTAAGAAATTCTACGCTTAAACTTATACTAAGAGTAGCTCTTATACTCGTTAAGAATAATTCTAAAGCTAAATATACTTTAAAACGATATTCTTACTATACCGAAGAAAGGTAGAAAAAGTATATTTACAAAGAAAAGCGTAAATATAAAAAAGTAGTAATTTATAATAATACGTAAAATAGGCTTAGGAGTAGTTTTTTATAGTTATTATAGTAGTTTTATAATTGATTTCTCGCTTAGAGTATTTTCTAAGCTTTAGATAGAAATTTAAAAACGTTATTTTTTAATTTAAGATTTCCTTTAACTTAAGCCTTTTGGTTTTTATCGCGGAGCAGATTTATTAAAAACTAAACGATTACGTAACTCCTTTAGAATAGACTTTAGTTACGTAATCGAGTATTTTATAGTCCTACTTACTGGGGAGGGATGGCTCTTCGACCTAAGGAGACGTATTGGACTATTTGTCGTATTAAGAATAAGCAATTTACCGTCTTCCACCTTACTCTCTCATTTGATATAGAAACCTCTTAGTATTTAAGCTAAATGCAAATGGGTATCCGATCCCAAGTGGTACCTCCTCCCAAAATGCAACCCAAGACCCGAAACTCCCTCGCTACCCTAGCTACTACGCAAACACAAAAGTCAAGCTCACAGCCTCATCCCGTTCCTAACAATAGCCACCTCCCCATACCGAGGACAAAACAGCGTCCCCTGCCCATGCACGACGGTCAGATGGCTCGTGTTGGTGTTGAGCCAGTCCTTGGGCGCGAAGAAGTGCCTCGTCACCCCCTCGATGCCCTCGATGTCGCATTCCACGGCGCTGTGGTGGTGGTGCACGCTGTCGGCGCTCGCGCCCGCCTGTTTGATGGGCGCTTCGGCGACGTCGCCCCGGGGAAGGTTGGGGGCGGCCGTGACGTCCCAGGTCGAGAGCCACCCCTCGTGGTCGAGGAAGACGATGCATGTTCCTTGCGTGCCGACTAGGAGTTTGATGTGCTCTACGAGGTAGTGCGGGATGCGCGTGGTTGGCACGCAGGGACCGCTGTCGAGTTGGGGCGTTAGTAGATTGGAGGATTGGGTTGCGGTGGCGGCCGAAGTTAGGTCGGAGAGGTGCAAGATTGAGAGTTCTAGGCCGCCTTGGGATATGTCGGATGCCCAGTGGACGCTGCGTTCTTGGGGGAGAGTGGCGTAGACTATGAGGTGCTGGTTGTCGGCTGATGCTGTTGTTGCCCATTGGACTGTTCGCTGGCCGTCACTCGCGCGGCTTGGTTGCCGAGATGTCGAGGGATTTGATTCGAAGTTTCTAGCCTGTCTGATGTCCTCGCTCATCTCCGAGCCAGAATGTGGTGATGTTCTTGCCTGTTTCTGTTGCTCGAGTGTAGGCCACTTGAATGTTCGTACGAGTGAGGGCTCGATCCATATGAGCTCGTCGGCAACAGCTGGGTGCTGGGCCCAGCACCTCGACTGATCGGTTCCCCAGTCCCGTGACCGTACCTCCTTCTTCGACTTCATGTCCCAGACGTGGTCTTCCGATGGCGTAGATATCAGGAGGAATCTCTCGTCGGGGCTGAACAGCAGCTGGAGCGCATTCTCCTTGAGGTTGGTCTCAAAGACGGCAAAGACGGCCCACTTCCCTTCCTCTTTCGTCTGCAGCCGCTTTGCAATCACCTGCCCGAACTCATCGCAGGATACCATGTATCTGCCTGATTTGGACCATGACAGTGCCAGGACGTCTCCGGGAGAGCTGTGGTTGTATACCTTGCGCAATCTTTTGCCGCTCTGCGCGTCGACGATTATGACTGATCCGTCTTCCCTGCCGTAGCAGAAGTACTTGTCGTTTGCTGCCATTCCCATGGTAGTGATTAGCACGTGGTCGCTGCAGGCGGCGGATGTTATAGGTTCCGTCAACGCAAAGCTTCCTCCAGAGCTGGAATTGTCTTCCAGGTCCTGATCGTCTGGCCGGACCAGTGCATCCGGCTCCCAAACGTTGCAAATTGATTCCCTGATATCGTAGAACCGTTGACAGTTCGGACTAAAGACCATGGCGGAGCTGGGCTCGTTGGTGTTGAGTAGGCTGTACACCAGATTATACCGGGGGAAAGTCCAGATGCTTATCGTACCATGGTGGTCCCTGGATAAAAGGAAGTTGCCGTCGTCGCTCACGGCAATGTCGCGACCGCCGATATGGTCATACTCGACTTGATATTCGTCTAAGATCCGCCATTCTACTACCCTAGTGTCGTTGCATAGCACCAGCAAGTAACCGGTCTCCGGCTGCCACCACAGCTGCTGAGGGTAGAGCAGCGGATCGTTCGGGCCTTTGACCCTGCACATGTACGGCAGAAGCGATTCTCCGTGGTCGAGATCCCAGACTAAGGGTGCTCGTCCTCGCCATGACATGCCGACTTTGGTCAGGTCCGGGCTGATCACCACATTTCCTGGACAGCCGACGTAGCCTGTGTCATTGTCCGGTAGCCGAGCGACGAACACTCTGTCCGTCTCGCCGGACTTGAGATTGTGGTACGCGACGGTACAGTTGTCCAATCCGATTAGTAGTTGCTTGTCGTCAGCTGAGAACTTGAGATCGCGGACCATGGATTCCGACTTCCTAGGGAAACTGTACACTCGCCTCCCGGACGAGACCTCCCATACGCAGAGGGTTCGGTAGCCCGAAGTCGCCAGCAGCGTCCCTGATTTGTTGAGTGCCATCATGGTAACCCACTCTCCCTGGGAGATGGTTTTGACCTTCTCGCACGTCTCGGTGCTCCAGACAACAACGGTGCCGGAAGCGTTGGCGAGGGTAAGGAAGAACGATTCGGTAGCTAGAACTTGGGACGCGGAGTCTTCGCGCCCAATGTCCACACTCGCCAGGCAGTCATCCCAGGTCTCCGACGGGAGTCCCTCGACGGTAAGTAACCGTGACGGAGACGACCCGTACGCTTTTCCGAGCATTGACTCCTTCGGACAGAAAGCCGGGACGTGCTTGTAGATGGACGGCGGATTGCGAAGCAGGTTCGAACCGAACTTTCCGACCACCCGGATGAGATCAACAGCCCAAGCCTGCACCCACTCGAAATCGCTCTGGGAGTCCTTCAGGGATATTATCTGGTCTGGATCTTCCGTGATTGATCTCCGTCGCGTGCCTCTTTTCACGTAAGCCTTCAAGTACTGTGCGGCCCGCGAGATGTATTGCAGATTCCCAGCAAGCGCAATGCCTTCGATCCATGACAGGCAGTGATTGCTAAGAAAGATATTAAGCGCCTTCAGTAAGTCGGGGGCGCCGGTTGGCGACCTAGAGACGTGATAACCCCAATAGCATGTGGCGTATGTCAGCAGTGGGCACGAGACGTCGTCGAAAACAACACGACTCCGTCCCTTCTTCTTGCCCATACTCATGTTCATGTGGATAGAGCTAAAATAACGCCGCCATCGCTCGCTCGATAAGTACGTTAAGCAGTGGATGGCCATTGTCTTGTGAGCTTCTTTGGCGTCGATAAATGGCGGAGACGAGTCATCGCCTTTTAAGAGGAACTCTCGTGCCGTGGCGTGGATTAGTGACACAACTGGTGTTGCATTGCTTGACTGCTCAATGTTGATGAAATGGCCGCAAATTTGGTTGATGGTAACGGCGAGGTTGGTAAAATCCTTGAACTCTGGCTCCAGAGCAGCCTTAATCTCATCCAGGGACAGAGGCCGCCAGCTGCAAGCTGCCCACGTTAGAATGAGCTTGGCCATTTCTCGATTCCGTGGCTGCTGCGTGTTGATAGTCTCGACCATCCTTTTGTACATGGCCACCATCCCCCGTGGAACACTTGTCAAAGCGGCCTCGATTGCTTCTCTGGTATGCCAGTTGTTCTCCAAAGTCTCCAAAGCAAGTCTTACCCACAGGAACGATCCCATGGCATTCTTCAGTATTCTGTCGCTGACGTTTTTTTGCAAGGCCGGATCATCTGGTATCTCGTTCCGCACGGCGTTTTGCGTGTAAGCTCGAACATCGTGAGCAGTATCTGAGTCTTGCAGGAAGTATGATGTTAAGCGGGTCTTATCGAGCAGAGAAACAAACTTGATAGGCCTGCTGCTCAGATATATCTTGATCGGCGTGCACGACTGAATGGTCTTTAGAGACGTGATTAGGAGGGAAGGACTGTCCGACTCGTCGATGCCATCCAAGACCCACCACAACGGTCTGTCGAGCTGCAACTTGAAGAGAATCCCAACGAAGATCTTTTCCCACAAGTACTGGAAAGTCTGAGTATCAGATCTGAAGGAGATACCTGTCTCCTCGTGAAATTCGACAATGGCATCCCGAAACGCCGGCAGCTGCTCGGCCAGTTGCGCAGCAATTGAACGGAGACAGTATGCGATGCTCCTTCGGTTTTGGTGCCCTTGGCTGAATAAATGATATTGAACATGGTGATCCTTCGACTGGAGGTAGTGGATAACACTAGCAGAGAGAACGGTCTTCCCCTTGCCAGGCAAGCCGATCATCCAAAAGCTCAAAGGTGCGGCTTCGTCTCGATTCTGCCGATTGACCCATGCCTGGAATTCTTTCTTATCCGTGAGCCACCTGCCGGAACCGTCAACAAGCAGTGACTTGATGAACTGAAGATTACTGTCTGTCTCTCCGGGATCGTGCATACCAAGAATGGATTGGGCTCGTTTCAGGATCTCGGCATAGCTAGTCTCACGTGCGAGGAGAGCGGGTCGGTCAAGCTCCATTAAACGCAGAATCCAGGCTTTAAGTAGTGATCGGAGCTTGATAAAGTTCGGATCCAACCTGTCTCTGAACTTGCAGATAGTGTGGTGGTCAGCGTCCATGGATGCGGAGACCTCGTTTGGATACCCGAGGACGGCCGAGTCCTTCTCAACGATGAGCACCTTTGACAGATGCATATTCGTTTTCAGAGTCTCATAGAACGAGACAAGGGAGAGCTCCTCGCAGTGTTGTCTGAAGTTCTCGTTGATGTCTGAGATAGAACTGGATTGCCTTTCTAGGTCCGCCACGTATGCTTTCGGCGGAGCTCCCAAGGGAGCGGCCGAGAGGATATTGTTGAGAACTTTGGCATGCTGAGCGCCTCTATGCGGGGTCGCGAGGAAGATAATGCCGAAAACCCTGGCGACGAGCTCTGAGAATTGTCGGTCATGCTTGCCGAGCATGTAGGCTTTTTTCACCACCAGTCCGCCCATCGAGTGGGCGATGAAGATAATCGGACCATCTGGAGTACCGTTCCGGCAAAGGGTAGTGTAAAGCTGAAGGAGGAGATCTTTGGCAAAGTCGATGATATCGAGATTAGTAGCTGCCCCTTTGAACCTTGCGTTGTATCCAAAGGTCGAGATCCGGTAAGCTAGGAAGGGCTCATCTTCGACGAGCCACTCCGGCCAGAAGTTTCGGAGCTCTCGGTCCCAACACCAGGTCCTCCATGCCGAACCACCGAGTCCGTGGACAAAAACAACATCGCCTCGGGGGCTCTGGGGTTCGTAAGCTATTTGCAGTCCAAGGGGATCAAGTCCGGTGTTTGGATCTGGCGTTGAAGCGACGTGACTGCCAGTGACGGTGCGGTTCGGTGACTGGTGGTAGAAGGTGGAGGACAGCGACTCCGTCCGAGATAGCCCTGTGATGGGCCTGTCGCGACTGACCGTTGTCGAAGTCGAGCCCGCGCCACCCTCGGCTGCTGAAGTATCGGCTAACGTCTCCGGAGCGTCGGCGGTGGGGATGGATTTAAAGCGATTCCTGAACATGCTGTCTACAGCGAGAGTTGTTCGCCGTGTATATGTTTATGCACATGCATGTTGATGAGGGGTAAGAGGGCTCTCAGAGAAGAACAACTGCGCTGACGATGGATTTGCACGTTCATACACGGGATTCTACTTTTGAGAACTGGTCGCGCGACATAGTCTACCTCACTAGAGATAGAAGAGAGAGGTATGTAGGTGGTAAGCAAATCCAAGCCCAGCAAGAAGGCAAAAGAAAGCAGAAGCGACCAGAGCCTCGCCTCCAAAGTGGCCTCATAGCACATCTGCAGCTCTGCAGCTCGCCATCCTCAGGATGTCCGGTCGCAGGTAGTCAGCAGTCATTCACAGACGTAAATGCAAGAAGAGAAGGGTGGGGAGGGGGCGGGAGGAGGCAGGGTTGTCACTGAAGGGGGGATGGCTTCGTAACAGATCGTGACCGGGTGTTTATCTAGCTCTGCAGGCGACAGTCGAAATGACTGGCCCGTATACCTTACTCGGAGCACACACCCAATATGATAGGTATGCCCGCTGATTTGAGGGGTGCATTATAGGCCGCAGTTTTGGCCATTCCCAGCGCTGCTAGAGCGGAGAGAAACCCCAACTGAAAATGGTGCTGTGGTCGATGTCGTCTTTTTAACCTTCCGTTTGCCAAACCTGCTGACTAAGTCTAAGGTAACTTGAGTTCAATGCAAGAGCAACGGTCCGTCCTTCCTTCCCTCAAACTTTGAACTTCATATTTCCATCCTGGCTCTAGAATGATGAGACCTGCGAAGCCAGAATGTAAAGCAAGGATCGGAGGTACTTAGCCAACACACCTTGCACGACGCAGGCAGGCTGCGCACTGACGAGTCGTCCCCCGTGCCGCCGTGCCACGCTTATGCGCCTGGTGATAGGCCACGGATACTCTGGAGCTGGAGCCTTTGACGCACGAATGCAGGAAGGATGGGCGTACGTCCTGACAGCGCGGTTACCACACCCTCTTCTCCGATTGATCCTACCTACTTGCCTCGCCCGTGGCAGCGACGTATATAGAGCCTGCCATGAACTCTACCAGCCCACTGGTTGGGCTCTCTGCCCGGTTACGCGTGGCTCTTTCGCCAGGCAGATTGCTCGATACTTGACACTGAATAAACACTTATATCGTCACGATCGAAGTGGACGCTGTGCCTCGTTGAAAACATGGCGGCCACGGCCCTTCGACATACCAGTGTAAGCTCAGCGAATTCTGAGCTTACACTGGTTGAGCCGTTTGCTCAATTGAGCGTGGGTGACTTTCCGCTCGACATCGCCCAAGCCACGCCTCGTACAACCTACGTCGGCGATGATCTCGAGGAGGACGGGCTCAAGGCTCCAGCTGAGCTCACGCCTCAGGTACTCGACGTTGGCTGGTTTGAGCTTGACGAAAATGTGCTCAAAGGTACGACTTAAGACAGCCAGATTGCCCAACTCAATATGCCAACAGCTTGTTAGCACTACCCGTACCCGGCTCCAAAGTCGTCACCTCTACTCAGTATGGTCAATCGTTTTGGGGGCCAACGGCAAAGATCGTGGTCAAGGTACCTGGCGGCGACTATGTCAGCTACTTCCTTAAGGTGAGTCATCCTGCACTCGACCGCAGAAGCTGTCCTAAGGAGACCTCGATGTAGGTCTTCGTTCTGGAGGCTTTCGGCAAAACCATGTCTACCGGGGAGTTCGAGAGCCTACGAGTCATCTACGAGGCCAGCCCGGGGTACTGTCCCAAGCCATTCGCGCACGACCGGTATGCCAGACAGGAACCGGAGACCTACTTCCTCCTGATGGAGTTCCGCGAGTTCGGAAAAGTCCCTGCCGAGCCTAAGGCGCTGGGCAAATCGCTTGCCGACATGCACAAGGCCTCTCAGTCTCCGACTGGAAAGTTTGGGTTCCACGTCCAGACCTGCTACTCGAGGATTGTCCAAGATGTCGATCACTGGGACGAGTCCTGGTGCGCCGTGTTTAAGCGACACTTGGCACGCTTCGTCGAGCACGGCAACGAAATCCTGAAATGGCCGGAGTGGGATGTTGTGGCCGCCTGTACGCTCGAGAAGGTCGTGCCGAGACTGCTCTTGCCACTGCAAGAGGAGGGCCGGACTATCAAGCCCTGCCTCTGCCACGGCGACTGTTGGGATGGCAATACAGCCATGGATATGCGGACCGGCAAGGCCATGATCTTCGACGTCTGCACTTTCTACACTCACAACGAGTACGATATCGGGAACTGGAGAGCCCCGCGGCACAGACTGAGTAACAAGGCTTATGTCAAGGCCTACAAGAATTGTTACAGAATGTCGGAACCAGGTATGCGGCTTGCGAGGTAATGGCTTCCCAACCGGTACTGACATAAGCTGCAGTCAATGACTGGGACGACCGTAATCGGTTGTACTCGCTGCCCTACAATATCGCCAGCGCCTGCTACGTACCAGGATCGGACCAGCGGCCAGTGTATGTAACCATCAAAGCCTCTACTTTGCTACCATGACTGACGGGCCTTTCAATAGAATCTACAAGGACATGGAGTTCCTCTGCAAGAAGCTCTACCCCGAGTATCTGGAGGAGAAGATGCAGGAACTCCGAGATCGGCAGAAGGCGGCCGGGATAGCCCTGGCGGAACCAGTGGAGGCACCTCACGCGAATGGCGGTGCCGACGACGAAGACGAGGAAGAGGAGGAAGAGGAAGAGGAAGAAGAGGAAGAGCTTGACTGAAAAGTGACGGATTACGACTCCCAATACCTATAAGTGCTTATTGTTGCCATACACCTAACCAGTTGGGTACTTAGAGAGGCATCGCCGACTTGGAATACAATTTCGCTATTCGAATAAACAAAGCGAAACCCCGTATAACGGATGGAGATATTGCCGCCCAGGAGATGATCTCGATTTGACATCGAGTTGTACACTTAGCGCTTGACCACTGCGCCACCGGGACTTGAGGCTTGCCAGAAGCACAGCATTGTGAGCTCACGACTGCCATTGACCTCATGTCTGGCCTGTATGAGCCAGGTGAATAGAGATTGACCGAGTGGCACCCAACTCCAAGTCTGTCATCTCATCTAATAACGCATCCTGATTCTCGGACATCTTCTGTTCGTGGCATCTTCCGTCGTGCCCCCTTGTAGGAGGTATGTATCCAACATCAGCATTATTAAATGTGTCTATACGGGCATCTCCTCCTCATTCGTCCCATACCACCCCAACCATCCAAACCCACCACTCCAACACGAACTCACTCCTCCCACCCCCTCCGCCGAGCAAACCACCGAACAAAGTAAACCAACCCAAGCAAAACCGGCACCTCAATCAGCGGCCCCACAGTAGCAGCCAGCGCCTGGTCCGAGTTCGCACCGAAAGAGGCGACCGCGACAGCAATCGCCAGCTCAAAGTTATTGCTCGCGGCCGTGAAGCTCTGCGTCAGCGCCAGCCCGTACCTGAACCCGCACTTGAGCGACACGGCAAGCGTGACGAAGAACACCAGCCCGAAATACACCACCAGCGGCGCGGCGACCCTGACCACGCTGACGATCTGCTCGACCACCCTGGCGCCCTGGCTGGCGAAGAGCACAAGGATGGTGAACAGCAGCCCGATCAGGCTCCACGGCGCGGCGAAGCGGATGAACACGTCGTGGTAGAACTTCGGACCGGCCAGACGCAACAGCGCAAAGCGGGTCAGGACTGCCGCCGCCAGCGGGATGCCGAGGAAGACGGCCACGGAGGTGGCGACGGTGGAGTAGGAGATGTGCGCGACGACCGCGTCCCTGGGGCCGATGACCTGGGTGAGCAGCAGGGCGACGGGGGCGAAGAGGACGATCTGCAGCAGGGAGTTGAAGGCCACTAGGATGGCGCAGTAGTTGTTGTCGCCGTTGGCTAGGTTGGTCCAGATCAGCACCATGGCGATGCAGCGCGCCACGCCGACGAGGATGAGGCCCTGGCGCAGGTCGGGTTTGTCGGGGAGGAAGGCCCAGGATAGGGCCAGCTGGACACTGTCAGTTATGTATGCGGGTTAAGTAGGGGTGGGAAGGGGGGACTGACCATGATGAACGGCGCGATGATCCAGTTAATGACTAGACTGAAGCCGAGCTGTATCCAGACTTGGCGAGAACGGAAGACCTCGTGCAGCTTCTCGTACTGCACTTTGCAGAGGATGGGGTACATCATGACCAGCAGGCCGACGGCTATGGGGACGCTGACGGAGACGAAGGTGCCGCGTTGCAGGGCGGGACCGACGGAGGGCACGAAGTTGCCGAGCAGGATGCCGACGAGCATGGCGAGGAAGATCCATAGTGCCAGGAAGCGGTCGAGGATGGAGAGGGATTTGAAGGTTGAGAGGCCGGCGCTGGAGGCCTTTGGGACTTCATGTTGGGGGGGAGATGGCTGTTTCTCAATGTCGTTGTTGGGAGAGAGTGTTGGGACTGGGGGGGAATTGGTGATGGTGGTGTCTGGTGTCTTGCCCAAGGGGGCTTCTTCTTGGATTACGGCGGTCATGATGGTTCACTCAGTAAGTGATTGTCTACACACGTTGGAAGAGACACAAGGCATACAGACGCGACATGTCGATGATTTGTACTCGCTTGGGGGCGAACGGTGACATGTCTGAGTCTCATTTGCTTTGCAGTGCCAGTCTGCGATGCCCAGCCTTATGGGCATAACTGAGGAGTCTGGCGAATCAGATCAAGGCAGTGACATGTAGTCCCCAAGATCTTTGCGAAACCATAGAAGATTTTCGACCAATCAGAGCTCTGCAGCATGTTGTTCGGGTTACAGCAGCTTTAAGTGGTCGGAGCCTAGCGACTCGCTTACATAAGATACAACCAGGTACAGGTCCAGGAGACCGTTCATCTGGGAGTACAGCGTCGTTGGATGCATTGATTATCGCTCGGGAGTCTCGAAGTTCGTCGTATGTTTCGCAGAGATGTCTGCGCCGCAAGACGTAGAAGAAATCGGAACCCTGGGGTCGTTGCTGATGATGATTAGCGGTTCGTTGGCTCGCTCCTTTTCCCTTCGCCTGCGATCATTTCTCGTCTGTCTGCCATCCATGCTTCCATACCTGCAAAGGGTCGCCCTGGATCTTCGTGTTTTGTTCCCTTCCTCCCTGTAACTTGTTGCTTCTCGGCGTCGCGGACAGCTTTCCATGCTTTTGATGGGATAAGGACCCAGATGTGATTCCTCTCGATGTTGTTTTCAGCAGTATTGCCAGCATCGGGATGAAACACAACAGCCGCTCCGCATCCAGCCAGATATAGCCTCCAGCAAGCACAGTGCACCTCAAGGCCTCACAGCGGTGCTCGCCGTCTTGGAGCCCACCAGCAACTCGCGCCGAACTAGCTAGTCCCGCATCTCGGCGACTAGCGTCTGGTACGAACAGCGAACGACCCCAGGCATGTGAATGAGATGAACTGTACCGCGGCCACGTTCTCGCAGGGCATTTGTTATCTCGACCCGCTCGGCAGAGTTTTCCTGTGTTGTGCGAAGATATCCATCTTCACGATCCAACTCATCCCAATGATGCTTGGGCGGATGCCAGATGTCATGCCACCTGACACAACCAGCTGGGGTAGGTCTAGATGCTGGATGGCACGTGCTAGAAGTGGGACGCGTGTGCCACGACGCTAAACCAGGTCGAGCCTAGTTCTGTGCGGCTTGTCTCAGAGCATCAGGGTCCAAAGTTACCGATGGGCAATTGACAGACGCATCCAGGCAACATCGTAATTGGGCAATTGATGTGCGAACTGCTCGATACCTGGAGAAAATGGTCGCGACACAGGAACCACGGAGAGGGCAATGGAAATAATATCGTGCAACACTGGCGACGCCGATGCCTCGGTGCGGCTCTGCCAGGACCACGAGCCGAGGCCAGTCTGTCCAGGTCAGCGGCGCCAGGAGATCAGACCACCAGTCTCCGAGTGATCCTTCCACATCGATCCTTCTTCTAGTCCCGTGTTAGCTCTCAAGTTTCCGGAACCAGCAGATGCGTGATACCCACATATGCAGCCCAGGGAACGGGATTTGAGCCTCCATCCCGTTCCGGGGCGCCGTCCTGACATGTGTCACAGTGGCCTCGTTATGTTGACTGTGGAATGCCGCCGCACAGTGGCATGATGTTGTCGGAGCGATGGCTTATAAAGGTAGCCGGGGTGAGCTCGCAGTACGCAGTACGCAGGAGACGTCAATATTCATCCCGACGAATACGTTATACGAAGGTTTAATCCATAAACCCCATTTACATCACTTAACAAGCGCTACAGTACCACAGCATGTACTATAGCCACGGTAACTACGAGGCGTTCGCGCGCCCAGCCAAGCCCGAGGGCGTCGACAACAAGAAGGCATACATCGTCGGCGGTGGCCTTGCCGGCCTCTCGACGGCCGCTTTCCTGGTGCGAGATGCCCAGGTACCCGGCAAGAACATCACCATCGTCGAGGAGCTCCGCATCCCAGGCGGAGCCCTCGATGGCATGGAGGAGCCCGAGAAAGGCTTTGTGATTCGCGGCGGCCGAGAGATGGAAGCACACTTTGAATGCCTCTGGGACCTATTCCGGTCCGTTCCATCTATCGAGGTCCCCGACGCCAGTGTCCTGGACGAGTTCTACTGGCTCAACAAGCGGGATCCAAATAGCTCCCTTCAGCGGGCTACCGTCAAGCAGGGTCAGGATGCCGAGACGAAGAACCTGTTCACCCTCAGCGAAAAGGCACAGAAGGAGATCATGAAGCTCTTCTTAATATCCCGCAAGGAGGTCGAGAACAAGCGCATCAACGAGGTCTTCACCCAGGACTTCTTTGACAGCAACTTCTGGCTGTACTGGCAGACCATGTTTGCCTTCCAGAAGTGGCACTCGGCCCTCGAGATGAAGCTGTATCTGCACCGCTTTGTCAACCACATTGGCGGCATGCCCGACTTCTCCACCCTCAAGTTCACCAAGTACAACCAGTACGAGTCGCTGGTGCTGCCTCTGGAGAAGTACTTACGCGACCACGGCGTCAACTTTCAGTACAAGACTGAAGTCAAAGACATCGACTTTGAGATCACCGCCAGCACCAAGCGCGCCACGCGCATCCACTGGGTCCAAGACGGAGTGGAAGGCGGCGTTGACCTGGGGCCGAATGATCTCGTCTTCACCATCATCGGCTCACTAACAGAAAACTCAGACCTCGGAGACCAACACACGCCCGCCGTAGTCAAGGAGGGCCCGGCCCCGGCCTGGGAGCTCTGGCGCCGCATCGCAGCCAAGGACCCGTCCTTCGGCCGCCCGGACGTCTTCGGCGCGCACATCCCCGAGACCAAGTGGCAGTCCGCCACCGTGACCACGCTCGACAAGCGCATTCCCGAGTACATCCAGCGGATCAGCAAGCGCGACCCCTTCAGCGGCAAGGTCGTGACGGGCGGCATCGTGACGGCGCGCGACTCGAGCTGGCTCATGAGCTGGACGGTCAACCGCCAGCCGCACTTCAAGAAGCAGAAGAAGGACCAGATCGTCGTCTGGGTGTACGGCCTGCTCGTCGACCAGCCCGGCGACTACGTCAAGAAGGCGATGCAGGACTGCACGGGCGAGGAGATCACGCAGGAGTGGCTGTACCACATGGGCGTCCCCGTCGCGGACATCCCGGAGCTGGCCAGCAGCGCGGCGCGCTGCGTGCCCGTCATGATGCCGTACGTGACGGCCTTCTTCATGCCGCGGCAGGCCGGGGACCGGCCCGACGTGGTGCCCGAGGGGGCGGAGAACTTTGCGTTCCTGGGCCAGTTCGCCGAGACGCAGACGCGCGACACCATCTTCACGACCGAGTACTCGGTGCGGACGGGCATGGAGTCGGTGTACAAGCTGCTCAAGGTGGACCGGGGCGTGCCGGAGGTGTTTGGGTCGACGTGGGATGTGCGCACGCTGCTCGAGGCAGCGAACCAGCTGAGGGATCACAAGGAGCTAGGGGCGTGGATGCCCGAGCGGTTGAGGCAGTTCTTGATCCATCGTCTAGATGGCACCGAGGCGGGCGAGATGCTGCACGATCATCATCTGATTTAGCTTGTATATTTACGCTAGCTTGTGAAATGCTGTACATAATACTAATGGCACGGAATGCGATTGAGCCTTTTTTTTTCTAGCTGAATACGTATTTAAGACTAACAAGGTAGCCTAGGGGTTGTCTGAAACCCACCTGTTCAGCTCTCGTCGTCTCTTGCCTGCATCTTGGCAGCACGCTACATTTAATTGCAGGTGTATCCAGCTCTCCGCAGCGGGTCGTGCACACGTCATAGTTGCGCGTACAGGATGTCAACCATGGGAGGAGGTACTGTACATCACAGATCCACCTCGTGAGTCAGCCCGACGTCCGCACAGATCTTATGTGCTAAAACAAAGACCATGAAATGTCATCTGGTGTGATGGCCGAGTGGTTAAGGCGTGAGACTTGAACTATTATATCTCATGGATTAGTCCGCGTAGGTTCGAACCCTGCTCACATCGATTTTTTTTTCATCTAGTACTTCCTCTACACTACCGTAAGTTACCTAAGTAACTTATGTTACTCTTTTCTTACTTTAACTTCTTCTTATCTTAACTTTTTTACTTTTATAAACTATAGAAGCTTGTCAAAGGACTTATGACAGATATGAACGTATTCCACATCTCTATCAGCAACATATGCGCTGTCCAGCGCTCTAGTGACGCTATATGCAGGCCGTCGCACCGGCTACAGGTGGCGTGCCAGCGAGAGGCGCTGTGGCTTCTTCACTAGAGCGCGCTGGAGCCAATCCCTCTGCCTCATCAGACATTTCCCTCTACGCTGGACTTTAGGGCACTTCAAGCGTGTGTGGAAATAGAACATGGCCCCACGGATTGACGCTGTGCAAAGCTGAATCTAGCCATAGCACGAGGCCTTTTCGCAAACTTTATCCGATGTGTGTCACCTGCAGTTGCAAAGGCGACAGTCACTGATCAGTTACACGTAGACTCGAGTTAATCTCGTGTCGTTAGGCGCATCGGACGTTGGATCTTACCGGCAGTCCGTGGCCATTGTGCCAAGTTCTGCGTGCTGTACCCGGCTCCTTTGATTGCTATTCGCAGCCCAGGACCGGATTGACGTAGAATCCGGCACATCTTCTCCCATGTGCTCCATATTATAGCCCATCTACTACTACAGTAGCACTGTTACAGTCGCACACGAGCTGCAACAAGACCACAAGGGCCCCAGTTTACATCTCAGGAACACGAGCTAGAAGATTTGGTGCGGGCCCAGGCGGAGTTACAAGACTTAGATGCGGTGCCTGCTGGCGATCAATCGTCCACTGTCCTGCATGGCGACTTGGTAAATCATTATCTCTGCCCTGGTCGATCTCGGCGGCGTGTCGCCCTAAGCCTCCTTGAGGACCGGGAGGCTTCAGCTGGAGAGAGCGGACCGCGCGAGCCAATGTTTCGACCCGCCAAGTTCCATCCCTTTCCACCTTGGCGTCCCGTCAGGTCATCTGCATTTCTGCATAGTTATCCGTGGCTTGACTCTCTTTAGACTCTCGAGAACTCGCGTCGCACTTTAAAACTCTCATGTCTCTCCTTTTGGTCTTTCCTTGGTGATAAACTTGGCCCCTTTTGAAACACGAGAGAACGACACCGTCCCTGTCAGCAACACGCGGCTGGCATCCCTGATTAGAGTAGAGATCGACTCCCTGAGTCCCCTCCTCGTGCTGTGCTTAATTCCTAATACCCACCACTCCCGATTCCTCCGCCGCGAATCCGGCTCCCTTGACTGAAAGTTGACTCTGAGCCTTCCTCTGCCGGCACAGAGAGACAGACAACGAAAAGAGAGCGCCGAGAGCTGAATATCGATTTATTGGACTGCCATCCCAAGTCCCGACCAACCCGGGGGAGGATGACGTTCTGAGCTGCGACAGAGTGCACACTGCCACACGCGGAGCTTCCACCACCCCGGCCCCAGCCCTGCACCACTGCTGCCCCTCTGATTCGAGACAGCAGACAGCCGCAACCCCCTTCCAGTCCTACGACGGGCCAGCAATCCCACGCCAAGGACGACCAACGTGAGCTGACGAGGAGGGTTCAATTGCGCCATGAGATGAATGGTCCGGTCCTTTCGATGGCTCCGGCTGTCCAGGCAGAGGTGCCATTCCACCGTTCGCACTCGACCCCGGATTTGTTGTCCAGCCTGCCGAATCGTCCTTCCACCGTCAGCATAAGCTCGCCCTTGTCTCCCAGCCAGCTGAAACATAGGACTCTCAGTCTGAAGAGCCTCCCGAGCCTCCCGGCCTTCGATGTCCCCTCGATTGACTTCGACTTCGAGTTCAACGACGACTTCAAGACGTCCCTGCGTTTCGACACCAAGGCCGTGACCCACGATAAGAAGCTGGCAGCAGATGACCAGAAGAGCGTCTCGCCGGGCAAGACTGCACCGACGACACTCGCCATCCCTGCCAAGCCTGAGAAGGCCGGCCGGAAGAAATCCATGATTGACCGACGTCGCTGGCTGCCGAGTTCCAAGTCGAGTCCTGATGTGCGCATATTCGACGACGAGGTCCCCTCGACACCCAAGATACCCAATGCGGTGCCGATAAGGGAGAAGGAGGCTGCGCCCCAACCGAGAAGCCTGGAGAGATCCAGGACTATGGAATCCCTGGCCGGTCTGGCAAGAAGATCGTGGATTTCCAGCGGCTCCAGGTCCCCATCACCTTCTCCAAAGAAAGGCAAAGACAGCAGCCGACAAAAGACGACGGCCAATGGAAAGAAAGCCCGGTCTGAGATCGGTGCGGCCTCGGGCCCTTCCGGAAGCCTCACAGACCCGCGCCCCGGCCTAGACGGCGATGCGATCCAGCCTGCCGGGTCGCCGAGCAGCAAGGGCCGCGCGCTCAACAGAGCAAGTGTTTATTTCACGAAATTCAGCAAGCGACCCCAAAGCTTTGTGAAAAGCGCCTCGTCACTTTCTCTTTCATCCTCGTCCTCAAGCATCAGCAAAGCAGGTGCTGCGGACAACGACACAGCCTCGTCAGCTCCGGCAGCCACCACAACGCCATCATCCTTGGGCACTGACAGCCTCACCATCAGTAATAATAATATTTGTTCCCTTAATCACCGAAACTCCTCCCAGACGACTTCCTCCTCCACAACCGACACCACAGGCTGCGTGTCGGAAAACGCTTCCTCCCAGGCCACAACGGACACGGGGCTTACAATGCCTCACCCGACTTCTCGGGACCCCTTGTGGGCGACCTTCAGAAAGCTTGACTCGGACTACGCCGCGTTCGCAGCTAAGACCTCGACGGCGGCGAAGATGGGTGCTGTGAGAGGCACACTCGTTCCATTCCTGAGCAATACGGCCGGCCACCCTTCCAACTGCAACCGGGCAGTTCTCACTCCGGAAGACGTCGACCGTCGCGCAACCATATTAAACAAGTGGTGGAATGGCCTCCTAGAAATGCTAGACAGCGGCAGCCAGTCGGTAATGGCCGGCATGCGCGTCCACAGCAACCTCGCCTTCAACACCACCAACCACATGAACAACCTCCAACCCGTAGCGGGCGTCGACCGTCCGACCCTCCTCGAAGCAACAACCATGATCATGATGCGGCCCGAGTGGCGACTGAGCACGACCTACTTCCAGCCACTCGCAGAACGCTCCCCGGCAGAGATCCTACGGCCCAGATCCGGCACGGTCTCGACGGCCGACACAGACGACCAGAGCGCCTGGGCCCTGTCGGGCGGCGGCGCCGAGACCATGTTCGAGACGGCAGAGCACAACGTCCGCACCATGTTCGCCACCAACCTGACGACGCAGATGGCGCTAGTGGTCGATAAGATGTCCATGCGCCACGCGCCCACCAGCCTGGTGAACTGGAGCGGCAAGGCCTGCGCCTACGCCTTCTTCTTCGCGCCGGGTATCGCCGACGTCCTCGTGCGGCTTTGGGGCTTGCGGGCCGACCTGGTGCGCCGCGCGGCCGACGCGTTCTGCCTGCCGCGGCGGAACAAGGGCGAGAGCGAGGATATCGTCGCGCTGTTCCCGCCGAACCTGGGTGGGCTGGGCTGGACGAGCGTCAAGACTATAACCGACAGGCTGCGGCTGGCGCCGAAGCTGCCGCTGCTCGCCTCGAGCATCCAGTGGCACGGCCCGTGGGTGTCGCGGTGGCGGGGCGGGGACACGGATCTGCTGTTCATCTTCTGCAAGTACTACTACATCTTAGCGGAGGAGTTTATGCCGAGCGACCTGCCACTTGTCGAGAAGGCACGTGGCCCGGCGTTTGTGCTGCTCCACGCGCAACTGCTCGCGAATCTGGACAGTTCGATCCAGCGGCAGGGACCAATCGACGCGTTGACTGGCCCGCCTCTGACGGACGGGATATACGGCGCTGACGCGTCCATGTCCGCGCTCTCTCTACCACCGTACAACCTCATGAAGGGCATGGCGGAGAACCGGCTCGTCATACTGCTCAAGGACATGCTGGCCGACAACACGGTCGGGGTCACCCCGAGCGTGAAGCTGACGTTCGCGGAAGCCTTCATGGCCGTCACCAAGAGCGCGACTAAGCGCACCTCGCGCTACGAGCACACGTCCATCTTCATGCTGTGCGATTATCTAGAGGAGGTCTTGACGACGTACAACTACTACCAGCACACCCTTAACAATAGTTACGCCACGTCCCCGCGGGAAGACGCCTTTCCTCTGTTCGACCCGTCCGTCTCCTCCCTCAACCCGGCAAAGCAGACCGACTTCATCGACTGGCCTTTCTGGTTCGACGTCTGCAGACTGATGCTCGACTCCAACAACACCATGGCCGAGATCCGCGTGCTGTCCTTCGTCTACTCGCTCTGGGACGCCGTCGTGGCCGATCCGGCGCGCAAGAAGGCCCTGGTCGTCGACTGGCTGCTCTCGGACGCCACGTTCGACCGGTTCTTCAACAACTGGTGCCCCATGGTGAGGGCGTACTACATGCGTCTGCTCTGCTGGCGGATCTGCAGGGACTCCGGGAGCGCGAACGAGGTAGACGAGCAGATCTTCTTGCTCGCTGCGCAGCGCCTCAAGACGGTATGGGCCCACTACCTGTGGATGAAACAGAACGCCGACGAGGGCAAGAGCCTCCCCACCTCCACGGCGCCGTGCTATCCGACGCCCGGCAAGCGGTTCATGATCATCCGGACCGAGGTGCAGACGCCGCAGCCGGGGCTGTTTGTGGGGTTCGACCAGTCCCCGACGAGTTTCTCGGGTGGTACCGAGGGCGTGCCGTACACGGGCCCGGCTGCCGTGGCGGCCGATGCCGGCGCCAGACCCGACACGGCCTCCAAGAAGAAGTGGTCGCTGATCGGCAAGGTGCTCTCCATGACGGCGGGCGCGGCCGCGGGAGTCAATATGGCGGGCGGGAACATGAAGCGCACGTGGGACAACGACGAGCTGGAGCAAGTCCGCAAGGAGACGGCCGCGTCTAGGACCCGCGGTCCGCCGCCCCCACCGAAACCAATCTCCACTGGAGTCACGTCCTCCTCCGAGTCCACCTCATCCACCGGATCGGCGCCCGTATTCGACGAGATCCAATACCAGTTCCGCTTTACCCTCACCTGGCAGAACCACGCGACCACGGCAGCCGGACCGCCCCGCGACCGCGTCCTCACCCGTCCGCGCCTCCCAGCCTTAGCGCAAGCAAGAGTCAGCGCCCGGCTGGCCTCTCTCCAAACCACCACCCACCCCAACAACCCCGACGAGCCGCCAGCTTCAAGCCGAAGCGACACCCCGCCACCGCAAGCCCCAGGCCTCCCGCCCGCAACCCGCCGTGTAAGCGGCGCCATGCAGCCGACCGGCCTAGTCACCGAAGCGCGCAACGCAAAACCGCTGGAGACGGATACGCCGACCGCCCACTCTCGCACATCCTCGACCAGCAGCAGCGATAGCAGCAGCGACAGCGCCGAACCCCCCTCCCCCTCGCAACAAATCTCCTTCTCCGCCACCCCAAACCTAGACCTAGCCGCCCTCCCCACCATCAACCCCCGCACCTCCCTCTCCTCCCACCCCCCCTCTTCCTCCTCCCCGCGCTCCTCACAAGACTCCGACTCCACCACCCCGCGCCCCACCCCGGACACCACACCCCCCACCACCCCCATCCGCCCCAGCGGCATCTACATCTCCAACGCGACCTACGCCGGCAGGGCGCTGGCGGAGTGGGCCATCGTGGTGGCGGAGTGCAACAACTTCGTCGAGCAGAGGCGGGACGAGGGCGTTTTGGGCCTGGGGGAAGTCGAGGTGCCGAGTTTGGGAGTAGATGGGCTGGGGATGCGGGCTTTTGGGGGTCGGGCCTAGGCGGTTCTGGTTCCTGGGCTGGTGGATGAGGTTGAGGGGATGAGGGAGGGGATGATGAGGGGAGAGCAGAGGGTGGAGAAGGAGGAGGAGGAGGAGGAACAGACAGAATACCTGAAGCAGAAGCCGCAGCCGAAATCCGAGCGGACGTTCAAGAAGAAGGACGAGCAGAAGGCCGAGCAGAAGGCCGAGCAGAAGGACAAGCAGAAGCACAAGCTGATGACCAAGGCGTGGAAGGAGAATTGGCTGGCCAAAATAGACCAGCAGCAGGAGGCGGAGCGGGCCCGGCGGAAGCAGCAGGACGCCCAGATCGAGAAGGAGGAGCAGAAGCGGCGCTACAGGGAGCGCGTTCGCAAGAGGCAGAGGCGCGGAACGGCCGTGGGCATGGCGGGCGTGGAGGGCCTGCTGGACGAGATGCCGGTCGGGTTCTACATTGCGCCGCCGAGGCCGGCGCGGTGATTCACTGCCAGAGGCATGGAACATTTCCCTTTTTATGTTTGAGTATAACAGCCCGGCGTGGCTGGGAAGGCGCGACTACCTCCTATAATTCCCATTCGCATTTCATGCCTCGGGCGTTTCGATTCAGGGAAGGACGGGACCAGGGACATGAGGGTCGTCGTTACCGGAAGTTGCACGGTGGACGGTCTGGAAGGAAGGTATACCCGGGTTACATAGTGCCTATTCTGACGAGGTGTAATCGAACATGATCATCTCGACAATCCATCATGTCCTGATACATGCAGTGCTATGCTTGTGCTGTGAACTCGGGTTATGTATCTACAGTACTGACTGTACTGACTGTGCTAGATGCCCAATCAGGCAAGTGGGTCTGTCATTTAACTCCCCGTCTTCAACCATCACGCGTTCTGACAGCCAACATTGCGTGACACTGACATTGTCGTCTCGCCAGTGACCCTAACCTTAATAGAAAGTTTGGTGGCTGCAGCATGGCGGTTAGTGCTCTCTCCAAGTCAGTTAAGCTTATCCCACCCGCGGCGTAGCGTTCCTCCGCCAAACGCGTGCCCAATCCCGTCCATCCATCCCTCATGTACGATTGTCTTGGCTCTCTCGTATTCCAGGTGACGAACCAAGGATGCGAGCAACCACTTTCATGCCCGCCGTCAAAGCGAAGGAGCCGGAGAAGGGAAACAACCAACACTCCAAACTAGACATTTGGACCCCCGAACCCGAGGCCAAACTCCATGCTGCTTAGCGGCGCGGCCGAGACGGGCTGGAATGCACACTAGAGGCACCACTAGATCGCTCCGGTGTAGAATGTTGTCAGCTGAAGAGGCACACTACATAAACCATCGTGCCGCCTCGCGTGACACTCCGTCTCGTTGTTTACTCGCTCTCGCATCCCGTCTGTCTCTATCGTCACAATTCGCACTCGGCACATCTGTGCTCCTGTCGTCCCTAATACCCAACTCCAACTCCAACTCTACCTGTACAAAACATACATACCACAGCATCCGTACCACGAGCCAAGCCAGCCCTACCCTTCCACCCCGGCACCCTACCCCAGACACCCACGCCCAAAATGGCCCCAAACAGCAGATCATGCCGGCCCACCGCCCCGCTGGTCCTCCTCTTCCTGCTCGCCGTGTCGTCGACCGCGATATCGTATCCCCTCCACCACCGCGATGTGAACAACGGACGCGATGTAGTAGACGCCGTACAGGCGCCGTCTATCCTGCACACGAACGCGGACGCGGACCGGGAACAGGAACAGGAACCTCTCATAAATCAAGACGTACCGCCGAGGAGATATGTGCGGCTGGATGATGTTACTGAGGCGCTGGATGAGATGGAGGCGGTTGTGGTGCCGGCCTATGCGGTGGACTGGGAGGTGGTGGAGGCAGATCAGGGTGCAGGTGAGGGGACCCGAGGGGTTGTCGCGGATGTTGTTAGGGTTGTGGTCGAGGAGCTGGAGGGTTGGAAGGCAAGGCTAGGCCGGAAGATATGGGGGCTTGGGGAGGGGGAGGGGAATGTTATTGGGGGGAGACAGGCAGACCTGTAGGGCGGGACTGGTACCAGGGTGAAGGGGTTGAGGTGTAATCCTAATGTGGTAAGGAGGAGGTTGTCTTTAACAGGCGGATAATACGGGTGAGGGCTAGCGAGATGCTGGCTGTAATGTGTATGAATGATGAAGCCGATGAGGCGAAGGCAGAGGCGCATGGTGTTGGAGTAATGAGCGGACGGAACTGTGTTGTATGTCGGGTTACCCCATTGCATCATCTGTTGAGAGGTCAGAGCAGGGACCAAGTACACTTTAGTTTGTGTAATGGGGCAGGAGTCATTTACAACGCCAACGAGTCAGAACTGGGAAACTGCCATCGAAGATCAACCCTGGCTCACGCCAGATCGTCAAATTGGTCTCATATCTAAGAGGAGAGTGCCACCGAGTCTATCGTTGTATAACACAACCCATATCCTAACAGGCCATAAAAAAGCAATAAGCCACTTCTCGCTTTCGACGCCGTCTCATAAAAGTGTCAGAGTACCGCCCAACCCAAATCCTTTCCATCGCACCCATTTCCCCTAAGCATCAAGATCATTGTCCATTAACACCGTTACCGTTGACCCCATTCGTACCCTTGGTAGCCTCGGCAACCGCCCTGTCAAGCGCCTGCAGCGCATCGGCCGTCAGGTCCTCGGCCTCCTCCACGCCGCAGCTCACCCGCACCAGGTCGTCAAACACGCCCACCGCCTCCCGCTGGTCCTTGGGGATGCCCGCGTGCGTCATGCTGCTGGGCACCTCGACCAGGCTCTCGACGCCGCCCAGCGACTCGGCCAGCGTGAAGATCCTGACGAGCTGGCAGAAGCGCTCGGCGGCGGCGTGCCCGCCGCGCACGCGGAACGAGAGCATGCCGCCGCCCATGCCGTCGCGGTGCTGCCGCCTGGCGATGGCGCGGTGCGGGTGGCTGTCGACGCCCGGGTAGTTGACGGCGATGACGTTGGGGGAGGCCTCGAGGGCGGTGGCGAGGCGGGTGGCGTTGACGGTGGCCTGGCGGGCGCGCAGGTGCAGCGTCTTGAGGCCGCGGTGGGCGAGCCAGCAGTCGAAGGCCGAGGGGACGGCGCCGATGGCGTTCTGGAGGAAGGTGAGGCGCGTCTTGATCTCCTCGCTGTTGAAGGCGGCGACGCCCATCACCACGTCCGAGTGGCCGTTGATGTACTTTGTGACGGAGTGCACGACGATGTCGGCGCCGTGGTCGAGGGGGTTCTGCACGTAGGGGGAGAGGAAGGTGTTGTCGACTACGACGAGGATGCCGTGCTCGTGCGCTTGGGTGACGACGGCGCGGATGTCGACTAGTCGCAGGGTGGGGTTGGAGGGGGTCTCGATCCAGACGAGCTTTGTGGCGGGCGTGATGTGCTCGCGGATGTCGACTTCGATCTCGGGCGTGAAGGTCACCTTGACGCCGTGGGCCTTGGCGACTTGGGTGAAGTAGCGGTGGGTGCCGCCGTAGACGTCGGAGACGGAGATGACGTGCGAGCCGGCTGCTAGACTCTGGAGGATGGTGGCGGTGGTGGCACTGCCGGAGGAGAAGGCGAGGGCATATTTGGCGTGCTCGAGAGCCGCGACGGCGGTCTCGAAGTTGTTCCGGTTGGGGTTGCTGCTGCGGCTGTACTCGAACTGGCCGACAGGCACGCCCACGGCGGTCTGCTGGAAGGTGGTGGAGAGCGAGATGGCCTCGATGACGGCGCCGGTCACGGGGTCGTGGGGGGCGCCGGCATGCACGGCGAGGGTGCCGAAGCCGTGGACTGGCGAGGGCGCCCTTGGAGGGGTCGCGATGGGGTGGTCTGAGGCCGTCATTGTGTCAGGTCTGGAGCGGCTTCCAATTGACTTGACGCCACGCGAAGTGGTGAGACTGCGAGGACGAGTATTCCTCCTTAAATACCGATCTTTCTTGACGATACCCAAAGTGCTAAATACGGTATCTGCAGGCCGACTCGTCGAGTTTAGTGCCAGGTACCGCAGGTAACAGTCATGCGATAGTGCGATAAAGGCCGTCGATGGTGCAATTGGTGCTGACGGTGGAAATACGTCAAGTGACTTTTATTTAGCCTTTGTCTTGGACGAGAATTTGTGAGATCTGCTTTGATATTTATGTGAATACCTGATACTTGACACGACTCATTCGAGATACTTCGGTAATTTGAAATCTGAGCTGAGAAATCAATCGCGCAAGAAATGTTATTTTGGCGTTGCGCTGCGTCGCATTCCGTTGTGTAACTCTACCACCTTATTACGTGTTTAAGCTCAACTTGAACCGACGCATACCGCTCGGCCTAAGTTGAGGTACACCATAACAAATGGAACTCCGAAGCTTGGATGAATCTAGTAGTACCTCTACTCTCAGATGCGAAATAACAGAATGCCCTACTAAAGACATGTCAACTGCGATTTCCTCGTTCTATTCTCCTTGTTCCTAAAGTCTCAACATGGATCCAACATCTCCAACATGGCCATGATGGCCAATTCGTCCCTCATGAGAGCACCTTGATATCTCCGAGCCACACCGCACCCAGCATCATCCCGGAATTGATGACGTGCACAATTTTTGCAACCAGCGAATCGTCTTGCCTACCTTACTCAGGCACCGGAGACCATTGAAAACTGTCAATCATGTCAGGAACAGACATTCGGAGCCGCAGAAGGGCCGTCTCTTTTACTGTGTACCGGATTGTCCCGCCTCGAGGCTTACACACATTACTGCACCGAGCAAGTGCTTGTTCAGGTGATGTCGACTTCATATTCCCGGAACTCGTTCACCGGGAATGCATAATTTCACACCTTCACCAGGTTTTGTGTCTCACTCGGAGCGAATTGAAACAAGCGTTTCTGTCACGTACCCCGCTGCACATGCTGCACAGCCCACTTCCCGCACAGTGTTACGGGCAGTGTCTCTCACACCGTATAGCCATGGCAGCTGCTCGCTGCCTCGGATTGCACATGAAGACCGAGACGTGCAGTTGCCAGACGACCTCGCCCTTCTTCCTCCGTGACAACCTCTTAACCCCATAACGGCCCGTCTGATCTCGAATTTGGAACCGACCGGAAGACGGATATTACCCCCGGGCGAGACAGTCGCTGTCGCCAACAGTCCCATATGGAACTGTCGACGCACAGCAGCAGCACCAGCACCAACAGCCGGCAGACTCCCTTTTCCTAACGACACACTAGACCGAAAGATGCCCCCACGGCGGTCTCACAAAAAGTCAAGAGCTGGCTGCCGGCGCTGCAAGACCCGCAAGATCAAATGCGACGAGGTCCATCCGAAGTGCGGCAATTGCTCCAAGCATGGTGTCCCCTGCGACTTTGAGAACCCGGACGTGGCCCACGAGCTGCAGCAGACGTTCGGATCCGCCGCGGCCGAGAGCCCGGCCACTACGGCAGCGACGCCTTTCACTCCCGGACCTGGCTACGACTTCGCGTCGCCGACCGTCAGCTATGCCTCGCCGAACGTGGCTGCAGCCACACCGTTATACAGACAGCCGCCTACAGCCGCGCTGTCACCCACACCGCCTGTCTCCAGGATGATGGAGCTGAGGTTAATGCACCACTACACGGCCTACACGTGCAAGACCTTCGCCCTCACTGCACCCCTCACGGAGGACATATGGCGAGTGACAGTCCCCAAACTCGCCTTCGGCGGCGCCCAGCACCTAGCCGACGCGGTCCTCGCCGTGGCCGCCCTCCACCTAAGAAGCAAATCCCCGAGCGACAAGGAACTAATACGCGCCTCGCACGCGTACATGGCCGCCTCGATCGCAGAGTACAGCGCCGCCCTCACCAAGGGCATAGACGAGACCAACGCGGAGGCCCTCTTCCTGACCTCGGCGCTCATCGCGTTCCAGTCCACGGCGACGCGCACGTTCATGAAGGACGAGATCACCTTCAACGGCATGTCCAACAAGACGGACGAGGGCAGCGAGCGCGCCTCCCAGCTCGGCGTGTACGCCGTGCCCTTCTCCTACTTCCACTCCTTCCAGGGCGTCAAGGCCATCACGGCCGCGTCGTGGCAGTACATCCGCCACAGTCCCGTGGTGATACAGATCATCAACTCGCAGGTCGCGCTGCAGCTGGACTTTAGCACTAGCAGTAGGGGTTTCTTTGGACATCTCCTCGACGGCCTAGAGGAAGAGCTGTCCACAATGGAAGCCCGCGTCAAAGCCTGTCCTGCCGGCAGTGACGCAGAGCCGTTATTCGGTGTACCCAACGGCCACACCCCGCAATATCAACCCCAACAGCAAGGACACAATCCCCAACCATCCGCCTCAGACGACCCTGCAGCAGCAGAACAGGCTCTCCCCCAAGACACAGTCCACACGACCCGGCAAGCATACCAGCACGCCGTGGCGGTGCTGAACTGGGCGCACAAGATACCGCACAAAGGCGCCGCCCTGGCCTTCCCAGCCACGGTATCCCGTCGTTTCGTCGAGCTCCTCGAGGAACGCCGGCCGCGCGCGCTGGCCATTCTAGCATGCTACTTCGCCCTGCTCCGCAGCCTGGACGGCGTGTGGTGGCTGCACGGCATGGCGCGCCGCGAGGTCCTGGGCGTCGTGTCCCTCTTCAACTCGGATTACTTCGGGGCCGAGGCGTACAGGCGGTGGTGGCCTCACCTAGAGTGGGCTATGAGGATAGCTCTGTGGGAAGACAGGGATTCTGGGCAGAGGAGGAACGGGGAGGGGGCCAACGGGGTAGCGGACGACAATGATGCCGAGAGTATATGCACCAGCTCGATCCCGCCCGAGGTCTGGGGCGCGGACTGGGCGACGGAGGAGCAGATTCTCGCGCTGAAGACGGAGGGGGTCGATTATGTTAGCCACATCGAGATGCTCAGTCAGATGTCCAGTCCGGTGCAGAGTCTGCCGCCTGTGCCTGACGGGTTGGTCTTGGGGGTTGAGGTGCCGGGGTTGAGAGGATGAGCTGAGATGGAATGGCCCATAAGGGCTGGACATTACGATGCGAAGCGTGTTTGTACTATAGAGGAGCAAGTCCATGGGAACACGGCGCCGGGATTAATGACTGATTTTTCAAGGATATGGCAGAGCGATGGCACGAAATGTAGTGTCTGAGAATTTAAACTCTTATTTTAAACGCCCAAGACGCCTTACTCCTGTCCCCGATATAAACAATAAACCTGATTGATAAACCGGCCCAGAGTCAAAGCAGCAGCATTTCAGTCCTTCCTCTTCCTCTTCGGCCTCTCGTCCTCAGACACGACATCGTCCTCGATGCCCTCAAACTCGTCCTCCTCCTCGGCCCGACTCCTCTTCAGCCCCTTCATCTTCCTCGTCTGCAGCTCCTTGAGATCCTGCTTGCCCAAGTGGATCCGACCCAGCTTGTCACCCATCGCGCTGACCTCGATATTCTTCTTGGTCTTCTCCACGCCCACCTTGCTCTTCCTCATCGCCTCCTTGAGCATAGCCTCGTCCGGCTGTCTGACCCTGCCGACCCGGAAGTCCATCCGCGGCCCCATCTCCTCGACCTCGACGCGCGGGAGGCGCTGCCCGCTGCGCTTGGTGCGGATGAGGTACACCCTCAGCCTCAGCACGGGCGCGGTAGCGGGGTCGTCGGACGGCGCGCCGTGGCCCAGGCCGGACGGCTCGTCGGCCGACACGACGACGACATATTGCAAACCCTCGACGTCGATCTTGTCCGCGCCCGCCGAGGCGCTGTCGCCGCGGAAGAAGTCGACCAGCATGCTCTTGGCGAGGGTCCACTCGTTCGTGACGGGGGACTCGAAGGCCGTGCCGGCGAAGACGAGCATGGGCCGCAGGCCGACGGCGAACTTCTTGGTCTTGAACTGGGATATCCGCCTGTAGCTATCGGCGTCGAGGTTCAGCTCCAGCATGTCCAGGACCTTGTGGCCGAAGGTGCGGGTGAGGGTGATGGCATGGGGGCGTTTCTTGCTGCTCGAGCCGAAGACGAGGATGGAGGCGTCGTTCTTCTCGGAGAAGAACTCTAGACTCGAAGCGTCCTCGAAGGGGTGGATGGGGTTCTTCTTGGTGAATTTCTTGGCGAGGGGCTGGCGCAGCGAGTGCAGGTCCCCCAGGGCGTCTTGGACGACTTGCGAGCAGGTCGTGCCGCGGAGGAAGAGGGCCGTCTTGGGGTTCTCGATTGCTTTGGGGGATTTCTTCTCGAGGGCGCGCTTGGAGCGGGCGTTGCGGGGTTTGCTGGTGTTGTTTGTTAGTTTTGGGGGTATATTGGATGTGAAACGTTGGAGAGGTGGTAACTTACATTTGGCGCAGCATTTTGGCGGTATGGTGGTGCTGCTGGTTACTGTGGTAGAGGTTAGGTTTGGTGGTCAGCGGTTCCAACTGGAAGTCCTCGCCATCCAGAGGTTCTTAGAAAAATTCCGGCGGGGACCGATTTGGGTTTATCGATAAGGATTTCAATGTGGGGTCGGATTGGTTACTGCCCGTGGTATTGCCTGTGTAAGGCAGGCTCCACCTTCAACGGCAGCTTCAGGAAAACCAAAATATCAAGCGACCAGCAGGTGACGATCCTGGCCTGGTTAGTACCGGATGCTCCTCGACGGGTGCAAAGCGCCGCTCGTCGAAATGGGTGGCCGGCTGAGGCTCCATCTTAGGGAGTCCTCGAGCCCTTACAAAAAGGATATGGAGTTGATAGCCGGGAGTCGGTGAAAGTACCGTAATGAGGACGGGACGATCAAGAGATAATACGTGGATGATGCGACGAGAGGCGATGCTGTGCAGAGAGTAACTGGTTTGCTACCGAATATACTGCCCCTAGTACGCTTGTCCACTCGACCGCCGACAGGCCAACCGCAACATAAAGCAACCGCTGTAACTAATCACCACCCTCGAATTTCAATCTCTTACTTCCATCAGGAACCGCCATCGGAGGAAGCCCTAGTACAAGGCAGCGAACTCCATCAGGGACAGGTAGCAAGATTCATATCCCCTAAAACTACCCTGACTACGCAAGTTTAACATACATACAATCAGACTAGTCGAGAAACGCAACAGCGTCGGACTTCCAGAGCATGACCTCTCACGAGTCCCCCGGCATCCAGTAGTCTTCCCGCGTGACCTCGGGCTCGATGTCCGCGCTCAGCTTGTTCTGGACCCCGTTCCTGCCGTCGGAGAAGACGCCAAAGTCCGGGCGCTGCGTCCAGTTGGCCTGGAACGAGATGTTCAGGTGGTCCACCTCGCCGTCGACCCAGTCCGTGCCGGCCTCGAAGTCGACCCGCGGCCACGAGTTTACTGTTTCGCGCACCGACGCCGGCAGCCGCAGCCGCATGGGCGACCGGTACCACCTGGGGAAGTACACGAGCGCCAGCATGATGCGCGGGTCCGAGCCCGACAGGTTCGGCATCCCGGCGTGCCAGGTGCGCAGGTCGCGGAGGCAGATGCTGCCCTTGGGGACGGTGATCTGGCCCGGCGGGCGCGTCGCGGCGCGCTCGCAGAACGCCTCGCGGCGGATGCGCCCGCTGTGCTCCGAGACGTGGTACTTCTTGGAGGTGATGTTGTGCGTGCCCGGCCAGACCTCGGTCGCGCCGTTGGCCGGCGACACGTCGGTCAGGTAGATGTTGGCCACGACGGCCCAGGGGTAGTCGGGGTGGTCGTGGTACGCGTCGCTGTGGACCGCCTGGCGCGCGGTGGGGTCCGGGTTGGGCAGGGCCGTGTTGGAGTTGACGAAGCGGCACTCGGGCCGCGGGCCCAGGATGTATTCCAGGATGGCCATGGCGTGCGGGTTGGCCCATATTTCCTGGAACAGGAACTCCTCGGTCAGCGGCGGGATCTGCGAGATGTTCATCGCCTTCTTGCCCTGGTTGTAGTGCAGTGTCGGCCGCTCGAGGTACACGGGCGTGTCCTGCAGCATGCGCGCGTTCAGCTTGTCGACCACGGCCGGGTCGATGGCGTTGGATATGGCGCAGAATCCGTCGCGGTGGAAGGCCTCGACGACCGACTGGATCGTTTCCAGGGATGTCGTTCCGCTCAGGCGGTCTTCCATGGGGATTGGCGTGATGTGGCAGTGAGGGTCTGGAGTCGTCTGGCTACCAACGTCCTCGCCATTTTTGGCTACGGGATCCTGCACACTGGCGGGAACAGTTTGAACAGCAGAGGGTGCCATGTTACTGTGGTGGGTTGAGAAGGGTTGACGCAGGGCTGTGGTCTACAGGATTCAAGGGGTGAGCTGAAGTGTGATGAAGACCTTCTTTATATCCGTCATGTCCTTATTCCTATCCATCTCGTCAGATCATTCCGTTTGCAGCATCCCTCCCGGGCTTTCACCTGCTCTCTAGCCGAAGCAGCCCAAGTTGACGTGGTGGTTTCTAGTTGCTGCGCACGCAGAGCTGCATAGTCTGCCTCGCACCCACAAGTCCTTCGATCGGACTGGTGATCCGGAGTCCGCGGTATAGGCCTACCGGCGTAGTTCATTCAAAGACCCCGGTTACGCTAGTCTCCAGCATGGAGAGGACAACCCGAACTCCGCGGAGGCAGCTGCTAGTCCCCAAAGCGGCAACGAACATCGCTTGAGACACGGGGCATGCAGCAATCAGAACCAAAAGCAGATGCAGTGGCTTTGCACAGGCAGGACGCAGCGAGCGATCTATGTCTAAGCGCAACACAGCTGCTGTTGAATCTGGTCCACCCACAGTGCAAGTTTCAAATCTTACGTGTCACTTACAATGGATGTGCCGATGACCATGCATAGCTCCTAATGCTATGCTTGTTGGCATCAGGACTCTCGTCTAGATTTCCCCAGGACGGGATCAAATGAGTGAATTCGGTTGTTTAAAATCCAAGTCATAATTCTGGTATTACTCTTGACCGGATGGGTTTGTGAATAGTCTGGCGAGACGATTGTCCCAAGTATACCTTGCTTCTGTATAGAACGGGAAGAGCTTACATAGCCTCTAGAATAGCCCTCATCAAAAGATTAACCATGGCTTCCTCTCCGAGATATCCAGAATCATCTCTCCAAATGCGCTATTGCCCCACGCATACCACGTTCTCAAAAACCTCTCCGGGTCGTTGACGTCCACTGTTGACAGGATTGTAAGCAAAGGCCTCATCCGTGCGGAAGAAGCAGACTCGGGAAAAACTCACCGCCTTCGTGCATCAGCCCCAACCCCCCGCTCGCCTTCTTCAGCGTCTCCAGCTCCGCGACGATCTCGCCGTCGTCGTCGCTGGTGAGGATCTGCACCACCGTGCCCACGGGCCACATCGTCTTCAGGTCGATGTGCGGGCTCCCCTGTCCGCACAGCTCCTTCCCGACGACGAAGTACGGGTTCCCCTCCCTGCTCAGCACCATGCGTCTCGTGTTCTGGTAGACCCGGTCGTCCCGGCGACAGAAGCCGAGGTACGGGAGAGCCAGCAGGGAAGGGGGCGAGGCGTCGTCCATGAAGACCCGGGAGCCGTACCCGTCGATCTCGTACGCGAAGACCTCGCCGAACACCGGGTGCGGGAAGACGGCGTGCCCGTAGACGGCCGCTCTGATCTGCGACCCCATCGTCTTTGCCGTCCTGGCCAGCTCGTCGTCCCTCTGGCTCAGATACGCCTCTGCGCCCTCGAGCTCTGCGGCCAGGAATGCGTTGCCCGGGATCCAGAAGGGGAGGATGCAGGCGTCGTCGGACGCGCGGAACGCGGACCTGACGAGGCCTGTCCCGGAGTTGGCGGGGTTGCCGGCCCCGGAGTTTGCTACCGTCTCCGGGCCGTTGTACGGGCTTTCCGCCGAGGCTGCGGCGGGACGCATGAAGGAATACCGCGCTGGTCTCAGCCGGCCGTCTTCCGCAAAAGTGGGTTCTGACTGCTCCTGCACGACTTGGAGGATGGTGCTGATGGTGCTGACGAACTCGTCCGTCATGAAACTGCCGTCCGATGTGTGTTGGTGGTATACCCGGCACAGTCGCAGGAAGGATGCGAGACTGTCGATGGCGTATTTGGCCTCGAAGGTCACGTTGGGGTCGAAGGGCGGGTAGACCAAGTCTCGCGACATGTCGACAAGGTGTTCTCTGACGGGGGCCAGCCCGCTCTCCGGCGGCGGTTGGAAAGAGTTGCTGTACGGCGCCTTGCGGATGTTGCTGCCCTGGGTGTTGATGATGCCCAGCCAGAGGGCGCGTATGGACGGGGACCGCGGAAGCAACTGTGCGTAGGGCTGGATCTGCCAGAGATTGTCCCTCAGCCACGCTGCATTCATGTCTCCGGCATTGATATGGGCCTGCGGTCGTCTCGCGTCTTCCGTCGAGACCCAGACGGCAGTGGTGTCGAGCGTGTTCGGGTAGCAATTCTCAAACATCCTGGCGAGATCTTTGTCCTTCATCTTGGAAGTCATGAGCTGGATGACATCCTCCACCTCGTCGCAGCGAAAAGTGCGCTGATCCGGCGGCGGGCGTTGAAAAGGGAGCCGTAATTGCCCTAATAGACACTGTTAACAGTCATTGCAGACCGAGATATTTCCAGAGCTTGTACTATTTACCCTCAGAATGCGGAGGATGCGCTTCGCCCGCGTAGCTGGTGTAGTCGAGAGCGGTCATGGTGTACGATGTCCTGTGTTCGGCCAAGAGAGACTCCAAGGTGTCTGTGTAAGATTAAAGACATCTGTGCAGGATTAATATGCCTGCCAGACAGCTCACTGTCTCGCACGTTATATGCAATCCCGCATTGTCTTGAGTTCTGCGTGATTCGGCATCATATCCGATGCCCGCGGAGGTTGAGCCCAGCTCCGCGACGACTAACACAGTCGAGGCGGGGCGCAAACAGAGGGTCAAGCCATGCTTCATATGGTCTTCTAGTGCACCAGGCCTCCTGGTAGCATATAAAGCTGACCTCAAAAGCCGGGCAGGGTCGCCTCTAGATCAGACGAGGACAGCTGTTGAAGGGAAGTCTAATCGAAACGAGACTCATCTGTGCGACATAGCAAAAATGGCACCCAAATTCGAAAGAGGCAACATGAAGGTACGAACTCAGGACTGACACATATACTCTTATACATTACCAGGTATATTACTGTGGTATACGGGAAAAGCAGCTGATAGGTGTAAATAGTACCGATTCCTAGGTAACACCGGCCTGCGTGTCTCCGAGATCTCCCTCGGTAGTTGGTACGTGACGTGTCGATTCTTCACTCAAGTGTGGCAAAGCGAGCGCAGAGAACCTTAATCTCCTAGAGCTAACCCGAGCCCTTGCCATAGGATTACGTTCGGGGGCCAAGTGGGCGACGACGAGCTCGCCCTCGCATGCTTCCGGGAGGCGTGGAAGAACGGGATCAACTTCTTCGACACGGCCGAGGGCTACCACGCGGGCGCGGCCGAGGAGTCTCTCGGCAAGGCGTTCCGGCAGCTGGGCTGGTCGCGGAGCGACTTCGTGGTCTGCACCAAGATCTACTGGGGCGGCGACGGGCCGAACGACGTCGGCCTGAGCCGCAAGCACATCCTCGAGGGCACGCAGAAGAGCCTCGGCCGCCTGCAGCTCGAGTACGTCGACGTCATCATGGCCCACAGGTGCGACCCCGCGACGCCCATGGAGGAGGTGGTGCGCGCCTTCAGCGACCTGGTGCAGCGCGGCAAGGCCCTGTACTGGGGCACGTCGGAGTGGACCGCCGCCGAGGTCGAGTCCGCCTGCCAGGTGGCCGCCCGGCTCGGCCTGGTCCGCCCCGTCTGCGACCAGCCGCAGTACAACATGTTCACCAGGAAACGCGTCGAGGAAGAGTACCGGGACGCCCGTCTATACGACAAGTACAGGTACGGCCTCACCGTCTGGTCGCCGCTGGCGTCCGGTATCCTGAGCGGCAAGTACAACGACCTCAAGGTCCCCGACGGGTCGCGTCTGGCCATCAAGGAGGACCAGTTCATGCGCGCGTTCAAGGAGAAGCTGTCGACGCCGGAAGGGCGGGCCGAGATCGACAAAGTGAAGGCGGCCGGACGGATCGCCGAGGAGCTCGGCTGCACCATGGCGCAGCTGGCCATCGCGTGGTGCCTGAAGAACCAAAACGTGAGCACCGTCATCACCGGGGCGAGCCGGCCGGAGCAGATTGCGGAGAACGCGAAGGCGGTGCAGGTGGTGGAGAGGATCACCCCGGACATGCTGGCCAAGATAGACGACATCATGGGCAACAAGCCACCCGGGGTCCAATACTTCGACCGGGACATCTAGACCTAGAACAATAGACCAAGAGAAAGCACAGCGCACATCATCCACACATCATCCTCGCAAGTTGAGAAGCAAAAACCAAAAGCTGCCAAAGTCTCTACAACATATGCCTGCATTGTAGGAATCATAGCATCAAAACAATGCAGGAATTGCCGGCACAACATTGGAAATTACGCAAGCACAATCTGAGACGAACCTCAGTCCCAGATGACGAACCTGCACAGAGATACTGTATTCTACTCCCTGCCCCCTCCCTGCAGCTGTCCTTCAAGTATCCGACCCAGGTGATCCAAGCTCGGACTCGCCCCAGCAACGCCGTCAAACACCTGCAGCGCGAGGGAAAAGCACGAGTCGATCTCGTCCGGCGCCGCGGCCTCCAGGCACGGCGCGGACGCCGCCCTGGACGCCGCCAGGGTCAGCACGAAGACGGACACGTACAGGATCCAGGCGTTGGGGCGGCAGTGCCGCGCGCTGGCCGAGACGGACAGCATGTAGCGCACGTACGACCGGAAGAACAGCCCCACCGCCGGCAGGACGAGGTCGCCGCCCCCGCCGGCCTCGCCGCCCTGGATGGCCTGGTAGGCGGCCGGCCAGTAGATGCTCACCTTGCAGCTGTAGTACTGCGTCTTTAGCAACTCGGCCAGCCGCGACAGCGCGCCGCCGCCGCCCGGGACCCCCGCCTCCTCCGCGTGGTGGTGCTCGTCGTGCTCCTCCTCCAGGTCGAAGCGCAGGCAGGCCGGTAGGTGGCAGTGCCACTTCTCGAGCTGGTACACGAGCTCGGCGGCCACGAGCGGTGCGTAGACGGGAACCCGCCGGGTGGGGTGCAGCCGCGTGGACGAGGTGCAGCGGTGCAGCATGCGGCGCATTGATATCTCGGCCAGGAAGAAGAACTCGATTTCCTCGAGACTCGGCGAGCTATTGTTGTCTGTCGGGGCGGCGGCGGAGTCCTCGGAGGACCCGACACACAGGAGCGAGTTGGCGTAATTGGAGCTGCCGTGGTCCACGGCTGGGCTGGAGTTATACGG
Organism: Coniochaeta ligniaria NRRL 30616; assembly: GCA_001879275.1. NCBI lineage: Eukaryota > Fungi > Ascomycota > Sordariomycetes > Coniochaetales > Coniochaetaceae > Coniochaeta > Coniochaeta ligniaria. The sequence goes on along the minus strand of KV875093.1, from coordinate 3,858,896 downwards.
CGTCGTCGCACTGTGCATTTCCTCGGTACGCGTGGCTGGTGACTGTAGGGGATTGAGCGGATGGGAATGCACCGGGGAGGGGGCGGCCGGGTGAGCCCAGCTGGGGGAGTGGGACGGCGGAAGCGGTGTGGTGTCGTCGAGGTCCCAGAGTCTCGACGAGGGCAGGTCGACCTGGTTGGAGAGTTCTTGTTCGAGGATCAGAATGGCCCAGTAGGCACGGAGGACAAGACCCGTCTCCTCGGGAGAGTCGGCGTATCGCCGGCTGCTATAAGTGCCCTGAGTTAGTTAACATGAGGTATAGCAGGCTGATCATTATGAGCGAGGAAGTCTTTACTCTGGGATACCCACGTTTTCAAGAGAGTCTGGATCTTGGAGGATGCGATCAGGACATAGTCGTACGCCTGCAGCGGACTGACGGAGCAGCAGTAGTAGAGAGCAATGGCTACGAGACACTGTACCGCAGTAATGGAGCACTCGACAAGCACCAGCGGTAGCATCTCCAGGGCGGCATTCGCGTAGCCGATATCAGGGCGGGGCGAATTGTGAAGCGAGCCGACGTCGGGAAGGAAGCCAGTGGCGGCGACGATGAGCACGAGGCACGACTCGGCCGACATGGGCAGCGCGCCGTTGATGGCGCAGAGATACTGCTCCCTGAACCGGGGATGGAGAATGGGAAACCAGATGTGCACCTTGTCGTAGAAGACGTCTAGCGCCCTATTGCGCCACATTAGATACAGCGTGGTTGGGTGTAAGGGGATGGATAGATTGCTAGGCACGTACTCTAGGGCGCGATGCTGCTGGAGCACGAGCATCCTTCCGCCGTGAGCCGCATTTCTGTCTCTCGGGTCTCGCCCACGCTCAGCAGACACCAAATGGTCTGCGGTGTCGGCATCGATGCCCAGCATCTTGATGAAGCCCACGTCTTTGATGACCATGACTGGGATATCTACTTCCCGGCCGCTGTGAGAGTCTGCTGCTGGGGAGGACTGCGTACGCTGGGCATGAGCATCCGTGGGTGTGGACGGCGAGGCGGGTCTCCCTGCTAACAGCTCTTCAATATGATCGAGCCGCTCGCGTATCGTCGAGATCTCCGTCTCCAGTCTACAGTAGCCATCTTAGTCAGAGACGTCCTTGACTTTCTGGCAGGTAGAACCACCTTACTTGCTCGGCGGCGGCTCACGGATGGTCCGATAGTTGCAGTCCGCTCCGCTGGCCTAGGGCACCATTGCGTAAGTCGATGTAACTAAACAGATCTGTTGCTGCTTACCCTGCAAAACGAGCAGGCGGGCCTCTCGCCGTCACACTTTGTCCGTCTGGACCGACAAACATCGCATGCCAGAACGGTGCGCCTTTTCCGATACGCCCGCGAGTCTTGGTCGGCAGCTCCGCGGCGCCGTCGCCTTGCGGAAGGGGCAGCGTCAAGCTCGTTTTCGGACTCGCCGCCAAGGCCGGCACTTTCGCTGCCTCCCGGGCTATCACTAAGAGGCTCTCTCATGCTTGATTCCGACCTCCGCGAGCGCGAGCAAGGCAAAAGGAGGACGTCTGACAAAGCTTGAAAACATAAAAGGGAAGCGAGCAATAAGTAGATCGCGGAAGGGTTACAGATGAATCCGATGGGGGCGTTGCCCATGTGATGTGGTTGTAATGCCCCCCGGGCCCCTTCCGACCCCGCACACTAACCCCGGATTCCTGTAACCGGGCGCTCGGGATCGGGATGGGGCATGCGGACAGGAACCTGATTCGTTGCAACAACCAGAAACTAACGCCTACCCCGTGGGGAAACCACGCTACCACTCAACGTAACAGGGACGAGGGTAATAAGGATCTCTAGCTTGCTGAGACAGTCGCGAAGGCCACCCGAGCTCCGCGGATGCAAGAAATCGCGCCCAAATTCAAACTAGGTACATACCTAGTGTACGCCGCCAACCCTTGACATGGATTTCTCGACACTCCGGAGACATGAGAGAGACACACAGAGGGGACTGCAGGTACTTAAGCTCACTTGTCCGCCCTGGGTAAAGAGTAGAACTAGACGTGGGAATGTCGATTCGCCAACATCACCCAACACCCTCCTTTTCCCCCAAGATCCGCGATTCCTGCTTCCATCATGGCTCGCGCAGACGCCGAGGACATCGACTACCATGTGATCAACACCAAGAACAAATGGAAGATCTTGAGGGTGCACTGGCGGTATGCCTGGTGGGGTGAGTCGGCTCTTGTTTGGGTCTTGAGCTTGTGTTTTTGCTTGTTGCTAACATATGCGGTGCCACACAGCCATCTTTGCCTCCTTCGGGACCATCATGCAGGGCTTTGACAATGTCTGCAACTCCATCATCATCGGCATGCTGCCCTTCCAGCAGCAGTTCGGCGTGCCCGATCCCTCCAAGTCGGGTGCATACATCCTTCCTGCGCGCTACCTCGGCGCCTGGCAGGGCGCCATGCAGGCCGGCTCTCTGCTCGGCGCCTTCGCATCGGGCTACATGATGGACTCGCGCCTGGGCCGCAAAAACACCATCGCCATCGCATGCGCCATCAGCTGCGTCGGCGTCGGCGTGCAGTACTCCGCCGTCGAGTGGACCGTGTACCTCGCTGGGAAACTTATCAACGGTAGGCCTGCTCCCCTCGGCGTTGGACCCCGCCCATGACGAGAGAGAGCCCCGGACTGATGATTTTTGGGGGAAAACAAGGCTTCGCAATCGGCATATGGTTCACGGCAGCACCCACCTGGATCGGCGAGAATGCCCGGCCCGAATGCCGTGGCCTTTTCCTCTGCCTCTACAACAGCACCATCGTCTTTGGCCAGGCGCTGGTGGCATTCGTGGGCCAAGGCGCCGTCAAGATCCCCGGCCGCTGGAGCTACGAGGTGTGCATCCTGCTGCAGATGATGTTTCCGGCCGCGGGTTTCGCCGGATACTACTTCTTCGCCGAGTCGCCGTACTACCTGCTGAAGCGGGGTGAGCCCGAGAGCGCGAAGAGGGCGCTGCGCAAGATCTACAGCTCCAAGTACCCCGGCTTTCTGGAAATCGAGCTCGCCAGGCTCCAGGAAGAGATGGAGTTCAGCGCGGCGCTCATGGAGGCGGCGGCCCTGGGCGGCACGCCGTACTGGCAGTGCTGGCGCGGCAGCAACGCCGTGCGCACCTTCACCGCCGTCTTCATCTCGGCCGGCCAGCAGCTGATGGGCGCTACCTTTGTGCTGGGATACCTGACCTACTTCCTGCAGCTGATCGGCATCACGGACGCCTTCAAGTTCTCCGCCGGCCTGTTTGTCGTCATGCTGATCTCCACCACGTCCGCCTTCCCGCTGATTGAGATCTTCGGTCGTCGCAACATCCTCATCGTCCCCTGCTTTCTCCTGGTCCTCGTCCTCCTCCTGATCGGAATCATGGGCTGCCTCAGCGACCACGCGACTGCGAATTACGTCATCGTCGGCCTGACTTTCCTCTGGGGCGCCGTCTACCAGTTCTCTCTGGGCGCGACTGGCTTTGCCGTCGCCTCGGAGATCTCGACGCTGCCCCTGCGCACCTACGCTCAGGCGTATATCGTCGCGATCGATTCCTTCTTCGGCTGGCTGATCGGATTCATCATACCCTATCTGTAAGCGCTGCCCGTCTCCTATTCTTCTTCTTCTTCGTTGTGACGAGGTACCCGATGTAGCTAAACGAAAGCTAAACAGCATCAACCCCCGGCCAGACGGCGCCAACCTCGGCGGCAAAGTCGGCTTCGTCTTCGCCGGCACCGGCCTGTTTGTCGCCATCGGCCTGTATCTCCTCGTCCCCGACAGCCGGGGGCTCAGCTTCGACGAGCTGGATTACCTCTACTCGAACCAGACGAGCCCGCGCAAGTTCCAGCAGGTCATCAGGGCCAGGGCCGCGCAGTCGGAGGCGCTGGAGGTGACCATTGGCGGCAAGACGATGGTCGCCCAGGTCGAGCATGCCGACATGGTCAAGTCGGAGGCCAAGGTTGAGGCGTAGCCCTAGGTGGGTAGGTATATGGCGGGAGCGGTGGTGATAAGGTCCGGCTTGATCATAACCTGGAATTATCTCGTCGTTGCCCCTTTATATTCGGGATAGGGTTAGGGTCAATCAAGTAAAATCGGATTTTTTCCAGTGAATGCATTGTGTCCAAAATCCGATCTTTAAAACTGTTGCCGAAGCTGCCCTCAAAGGGATGACATGGAGCTGGAGATTAAGTCGATAGCCGAACTGGCTCCATCCAAACAGCTGGGTCTCAAATCATGCATGTGCCGGATGGGATGGTACAGTGGGAAAGAAGATGTCATTTGCACCCTCCAGATTAATATACTTTACTACCTGGAGGTAGGTAGGTAGGGTATCGTTACAACTTAATCCCACCCCGTATCACCGCTATCTCCCCGTTCTTTGGACATAGTATTGTCCCATGCGCGTTGATGGTACACAGCTTCAGCATGTTGGGACTGAGCCAATCCTTAGGGAGGTAGAAGTGCCGCTTCACGGATCGCGATCCGACTCGTATGTCGCAAGTGCAAAAGCAGTAGTGCCGATCTAGAAAGACTACATGGCCGTTGTAGCACCCGACCAGACGATTTACATAGTCTGCCAGCCCTGTTATCGGCCTGACGCTGGTGGGTAGGGTGTTTGGGATCTCGGCAACCATGACTTCTCGCTCGGAGATGTATGTTCGGTTGGTCCCGGTAGCCGGGCAGGCGTCGAAAACAACTTGGCTGGCGTTCACCGGGGTCGGCCGCTCGATAGACAATGGCACCTCCAGACTCGGCGCTCGATCCAAGCTCAACTGACCGAGACTGAGCGCCTGCGAGGGGCCAGCCTTCGGGCGTTCCTCGACAGACTCCAGAGTTCTCAAGCCAACTTCTTTCAGAGATTGCCACTCAAATTTGCGGATTCCGTGAGAGTCTACCAAGAGGAGAAGCTCCGTGCCCGGTTCGTTCAGCCATCTATAACTGGTTGTGCATTGTGGCTCTGCTCGACAGATCTCCTGTCTGCTTTTTAGGCTCCAGACAAGGTTTATGTTTGGGCAAGACACCAATAGGAACTGCTCTGAAGGGCTGAACAGTAGCTGTGAGATGGCCTCTCCGGGGCGGAAGTCGAGGAGTGGGAAGACGCCCCAGGTCGGGTTCTCCGGCGTCGGTGTTCGGAGCCGCTTTGCTATAACGCGTCCACAGTCATCTGCAGACGCGATATATCGACTTGCCCGCGACCATGCCATCTCAATCACCGAAGCGATTGCCGCATGGCCGTACACTTTGCGGACCTTGCGCCCACTGTCTATCTCGTGCAAGATCACGACGCCGCTGTCCTTGCCGCAGCAGTAGAACTGGTCGTCTCCGTCGCACACAATAGCTGTGATTTGAGCACGCTCTACCCCGCTGGTAGCTGAGACGTGCTCGGAGAGAAGCGTGTCTTGCGAGCTGGACGCCTCTTCCCGATCCAGGTCGTCTGTCCGGACGAGGGCATCTGGTTCCCAGACGTTGCAAAGCGGCCCTCGGATATCGTAGAAGCGCTGCCCATTGGGGCTGAACGCGAGGCTACGGACCATGTCCGGCTCCTGCAGTTGGTAGGTCAAGCGGAATTCGGGAACTGTCCAGATACTGAGGGCACCGTTGTGGTCGCTTGTCAGCAGCAAGTTGCCGTCAGAGCTAAGCGCCATTTCGATAGCCCGGATCTCGGGGATTAGGCGTTGGACATCTTCCTCGATGTTCCACTCAAACAAGGCAGTGTCATTGTAGAGAACAAGAACCGCTGGCAGTCCGGGTCGCCACAAGACCCGCTCGGGCGTCCCTGCCTTCCAAGTCGAGGCATCATGGTTCAGCTCGGATCGATCCTCTGGCCGAGTACAGACCTGGGGTCCACGGTCTAATGCGTCCAAGTTCCATGCGAACATCGGTTTGCCGCGGTATCCGACGATGACCTGGTAATTATCTGGGCTTATTGATATGAGGTGGGGACAGAGGTGTTCAGAATCTCCTGGATCTTCCAGACTGTATTTCCACGTCTCCTGGGATGTCGTTAGGTTGATGCACTGGAACGAGGAGTCATCGTAGCCAACGAGTAGCTCTCCATCTCCCGCTCCAAAGGAGAGCGCAAGAATCCTTCGATCTGACGCCTTAGGTAGGCGGTGTAATTCTTCGCCTGTGGAAACATCCCACACTCGTATGGTCTTTAGTCCAGCAGTAGCCAGCAAGGAGGAGGCCCTGCTAGCTTCCACAACAGATATCCACTCCCCGTGATCCAGTCTCGTCCATTCTTCACAGGATTCTGCGTGCCAGACGATCAAGACGCCGTGACCGATTACAGTAACGAAGAATGCGCCTTTGCACAGGACCTTGGAGGGGAATTCGTCCGTACCCATCGTAAGACGAGCAAGACAGTCGTCCCATGTATCGCTAGTTATACCGTCGATCGAGAGACTGCTTGCCTGTGCAAATGTCTGGCTGATGATCGAGCCTGTCGGACAGAATGGAACAATGTGCTTGTAAATAGAGAGGGGGTTCCGGAGAAGGATGTCGCCGAATCGGCCGACGATTCGTATCAGGTCCTTGGCCCACTGCTTCAGTTCGTCATCCCGAGAGCCTTTGAGACTCCTGAGTGACTCATGTGACGAGCTCTTGTTCCTTCTCTTGACGAAAAGCTTCAAATATTGAGCTGCACGCGTCAAGATTCTCATGTCTCCGAGCAGGGCGACAGCATGGATCCACACCAGGCACATCTGATCGAGGAAATCATGGACCAGCGGGGCAAGATCGGAATGTGGTGTAGAGAGGCTCACGTGGTAAGGCCACCACCTTGTCGCATAAGAGAGAAAGGGGTGGTTGTCGAAAAAGGCCGGGTTGCCCAATTTCCCCGTCGTGGATATCGTGCCGGCCTGAGCTAATGCCAGTGTGCGCTTCCAATTTCGCTTTTGGTCCATAAGGAACTTCAAACTGGTGTCGGCAATGAGCCCATGACCGGTTCTGAGATCAACTGTTATCGGTAGTCCCGCCGTCTTATGCAGTAAGAAGTGCCGTGCTGTGTCATGTATGAGCGCGACCCGGGACTTCCCAGCCAAGATGAAGTTGCCACAAGTTTGTCTTATTGTATTCTCAAGGCTGAGGAATTCACCAAACTCGGGTAGCAAGGCAACCTCAAGCTCTGAAATCGTGAGAGGACGGAATGAGCATACCGCCCATGTGAGTACTTTGGACGCTATGGCACGAGGGCGGGCGGGCTGGTCGGCAATCGTCTGTATCATCCTGGAGTAGAGTGGTTCCATGCCTTCTGGTAAGTCGTTTAGAATCTGATTTATGTCACGGCGAGTGTGCCAGTTTTCCTTCAGTTGGTCAAGTGCGAGAGTCACCCAGAGGAACGATCCTTGAGCTTTCTGCAGGACATTGTCACATATTTCATCCCGAATGGCGTCGTTGTGTAGAGTGGTGGAGATTGTGGCATTCGTGTAGTTCCGGATATCGTCCTCCGTATCGGTGTATGTGATCTCATTGTGGGTGACTTCGATATTCGTAATGGAATGTAGTGCTACTTCCCTCATAGGCCTACTGACGATGAGGACCCGGAAGATGTTGTTTGGTGGTAACTTTGCAAGGAGCTTGACAAGTAGCTCCGGATGGTCTGCTTCGTCTAATCCGTCAATGATCCAGAAGATGGGGCCGTCAAAGGGTTGGCGGAAAAGTATTCCTTCGAAGACGGCCTCCCATATGCTGTTCACCTTCTGTTCGCTGAAGGAGATGCTATCTGCATCTTCCAACTCGATCATCTTTTCGCAAATGGCCGTGCTGGACATGGCGAACTGGAACGCCATGCTACAAAGCATATAACTGATTCTTCTCTTCCTCTGGTGGTCAGACTTAAAAAAGTAGTAGAAGCAATTGTTGGTTGACGGGTCCTTCTGGAGCGAGTTGATGATGAAGCTCGATAAGACTGACTTGCCGGCCCCCGGCAAGCCTGTGAGCCAGAGAACTTTGGATGTGCTTTGCAGCGCATACCTCCAGTCCCTGTATGCCTGGCGGTGCAGAATCCAGCGGCAGGTACCATCCATACTGCGATCGCGTATGAGCTCGTAATCGTTCTTTGGGTCGTCATGAATGCCAAAGAGTTTTTCCAACTTCTTCTTGCTGGAATTTAGCACAAAGTCCATCCGCAAGGGGTTCCCGATAGACTCTGAGTCCCCTGCTTCTCCGTCAATCAGTCATGGCTTGAGGGTGAGGCGTATATTACAATGCCGGCGGCTCACCATTCGGCCTGAACCGTCTCAGGAACATGCGGAGCACATTTCTCACTTGCTCGTAGTTAGGGTCATTCTTGCTGGCAAACTTGCACATTCCGTGATGATCGGCGTTAAGGCCGCTGGAAATCTCCGTAGGATAGCCCAGGACGGCAGAGTCTCTGTCGACAATCTGCAGCTGATTTAGTACACTCTGTTTGACGCATTGGAGAAGACCTAGGACATACTAGCTTTTTTATCCCGACGGCTATGCTCGTTTTCTGATTCTCGTAAAGCGACACTAGCTCGAGATTAGCACACATGGTGCGGAATTGTTCGTTAATGTCATGCAAGGACGTGGAGGCTTTCTCCATCTCCGCCACATATATCTTGCTTGACAAGCTTGGTATGGAGCGTAGGACGTTGTTCAGAAAGTCGGCATGGTTGGAGCCTCGATGAGGTGTGCCGAGGAAAAGCATAGCATGAACCTGAGATATGATTCCTTGATAGAGCTCGTCCGAACTGCCAATGATGAATGCCTAGCAGCAAACAGCTTAGCCGTATGTCACATCGCGACAGAGGTGGAGATCGAGCCAACCTTCTTGACAACAAGGCCTCCCATGGAGTGCATCACAAACACCAAAGGATACTGTGGTCGATGTGAGTTGGAAGTCTTAGTACAATGTAGCGATATGACCTCACCGTCCCGATTGGCATGTCTCTGGGCCTCTGAGCATCAGAGTACGTCTTCAGCTGAAACAACAGTTGTCGAGCAAAGTCCAAGATGCTAGACGAGGTGCTTTGACCAAAGAAGTCTGCGGTGTACCCAAAGGTGAAGACCCTCGTGTGGCACAACTCGGCATCGTCTTCGAGCCAAGATGGCCAAAAGTGTTCCGGATCGCGTTGCCAGGACCAGGTCCTCGTCGATGTCCCCCCAAGTCCGTGGACAAATATAAGGTCCGCGAGGGGTTCCGGAGCGGAGTGCACCACGGAGAGACCCAACTTATCGATTGAAGGTGATGTGCCGCGCTTGGATATGCGACGACGAACAGACGACGCCGGCTCTGCCGGGGCAGAGGGGCGTCGGGCACTCTCTGGTCGCAAATTGCCAGATGTGGATGAAGAGAATCGCGCACTGGCAGCAGAATCCGAAGCGCGCCGGTCGGAATCATGGCGCTCATCTGAAGGCTTGGAATCCCATGATCCCTGCGGCTCGTCCAAGTCATGTGGCAAGTCCTGCGATCTTCTGCCGAACTTACGGAGCTGGTATCCAGGCCCTAGTTTCAGCGGACTTGACCGGGCCTGCAAAAGGGTGGGAATCAGAGCAAGGTGCTTACCATAATGACGGAGAACACCGTCGCAATCTGCCCACGAGAGTGATCCTTGTTAGTTCGGCGCCTTTGTCGTAGTCGATCATGGCCGCGAGGCTCTGGTGGGTTGTAAAATAGACAACCGCCCAAATCAGTGACCCCTCAGGGACAAAATAGATAAGGAAGACTCGCGCTTATACCAGGCTCCCTAGCTTAAGGCTCGGCTCGACTGCACCTGTATTGGGGGCCAGAAGGCGGCTGTTGTTGGGCAGGCTCAGGCTCTAAGCCCTGATTGCCGCCACATAATCACAATTGTTTCGCAGCCGCCCGGACTGCCTTTCCTATGGGCTGGCAACATGCCGGCAAACGCGTATCTATGCCTGGTGTATTACCGTGCCAGTTCACTATGGTCGCGTCTGGATCCGGTACTGTCCATACCTGGTAGGCATAGGCGTATGGGATACGCTAAGCTAAGCTCTCTGGGGGTTATAAGAGCTGCGGGCTGAACCCGAGAAAAGAGTGTTGTATTGATGTTTAAGAGTTGACTCTCGGACTGTCAGAAAGTTGCTTAAAATACCCGTATTTTCCAGTGGTTCCACAGGCCGCCTCCAGGGTTCTAAGAGTGCGGCGCGAGCCGCTAGTACCGGCCTAAAGCGCAACTACCTAGTTCTAAGACTAAACTCGGCCTAGCTATCTAGGTAGGCAACTCATGTATGAGTACTTGAACTGAAGTTAGGATGACTGAATGCCGAACTTTGCATAGGGAAAATCCTCTAAACTGGCCAGCTGTTCGGCCCAGCCGTCGTCGAGCTCGCCAAGCTGGTCTTCATCCCCGATCTCGACCAGCCCTGTCCTCCCGGCCAGTACCTCCCTCTCCCTCCCCTTGTACTCTGCAGCCAACCCCGGATGAGGGACCCACACAGCCCTCATACCTGCCCGTCTCCCAGCCTCGACGCCCGGGACACTGTCCTCGAATACCAGGCACTCGTTGGGCTCTATCTTGGGCACCCCATCAGGCAGCGTCGAGTTGATCGTCTCCAGGGCGAGCAGATACATGTCCGGTGCGGGCTTTCCCCGGCCATGCTTGACGCGAGGATCGTCGCCCAAGATGCGCCTGTCTTCTGGGATAAGGTCCAGGAACTTCTTGGTCTCCGGCCGGCTGGCTTTCCTGTCATAGTTGTACTTCTCGCTGCTCGTCGCCAGGGCCATCTCGACGCGCTGACCGTTCGTGTTGTGCGCTCCTCGGAGGTGCGAGAGCAGCGTCTCTGCACCGGGCAGGGGCTTGCAGTCTGGGAAATGAAGCTGCTGCTGCTCGTTCTGCTCGTCTTTGAACTGCTCGCGCGAGATGGGGAGCTGCGCCCACTCGTGGAAGACGTCGCCGTTGGAGGAGCCGGGAACCCCCATTAGCTTGGCCTTGACCGACCATGGCAGCTTTGGGCGACCGTACTTGGTCAGAACATTGTCCGCGCACAGGGTGTAAATATCCTCGGTGTTAATGAGGAGGCCGTCCATGTCGAAGATGCACGCCCGGACAGGGGGGAATCTGGAGACCGACGACCATGATTAGCCTCGACATCTCAAGAGTAACGCCGAAGCCTTGTCAGACCAGCGGAGCGTAGTGAAGTTGTTTTCATCCTTACTCTGCTTGCTTCGAAGGCGCCATTGAAATGCTTTCGGCCAGTGTTGTGCAAAAAGCCGGTAGTGCAAACTCAAGAAGAACGAACGAAGCAACTTTCTCAGGGCACGAGCTGGATGTTTCTGATGAGGTATGACACGAAGGGGAAATGGCATCGTGAGAAGGCTCTCATGTGGCCAGTGAGCCACCGCTTCATAAACCGATGTATGGGTTGGCGAATGAGCAACCGTTGTTTCTCACAGGACGGTTGGCCGAAAACCGGCCATCTGATTGGCTGTATCATCCACACTCCAAAGCGCCTTGAAACGTTTGAAGCGCCCACTGACGTCATATCCACACACCCTTTGGATCAATTAGCGAGAGCTGAGAATTAATAGCACTTGCCTGCAGCCCGCCCTGCACTTCCTGCCAAAGACGTGCCTTCCGGCGATGATATCAACCACCTTTTGGAACCCGTACCCGCGTCATTGAATAAGGTAAGGTATGACAGTGACCCAATTGTAAGGTACCTTAATTACCTTGCCTTGCCCTTCTTGCCTTGTGACCCGTGACCGTGACGTGTTCGATTCGCAGCCCATGCTCCATTCGTTCCTTACCAAGCTCCTCCTCCAAGTCCCGTCCCCTGGAAGCCCTGAAAATACAGGGCTTCTAAGGAGCTACTTTGCCCAGAATCCTTGAGATCCCGATCAATCAGATACCCGGATTCCGCCCAACCGTTGTCTGAGATCCAACCGTTCTTTGAGGACTACTTGTAGGCCCAGGCCCGGCTTTTCAGGAAGCCTAAGGTACCTAGACAAGTACCACTACCTGTCAGAATCCAACCGTATTTTATGATCACCTTCCACCGGCGAGATAGAGAAAACAATTCGGGCAATACAAGAGACTACCAAATAATTAACTTACCTTACGCTAACTAAGCAATGTCTCATGCTAAATGTGTCAGAAAAGCGACTTTGGCCGAACAGGTACCTTAAGAGATCAACCGATACAGTTGAACATGTTGACAAACATCCGGAATCACGACGTTCAAGAAGCCTTATAATCACTCATCTTCCTCCATCTCCTCTTGTCCATAAAAGTCATCGTCAGCCGGGTCCTTATACTCCAGCTGTCCTATCACGCTGTCTCCCCGCAACCTCGCGAGGAGTTCTTCGTGACAGAATCTCGTGCAGAGATCTTTCATGCCTTCGTATATCCTAGATCGCGGTTTAAAAAATGGTCAGCGAGTCATTCCTTGGACTGGGTGCCCTAAGACACCGCCTTCAGGTGACACATGTACGGCACGGTTGCCTGGCATCACCACAGCCAGAGTGCCGAGGGAAGGGCAGGCGCTGGACTTACGCATCGCGCTGTTTCATCGCCGGATAGAGGATAGCAGCACTCGTGTTGTATGTCAGAGAGTACAGGAGATTCCTGGCATCCCAGTCCTCTTCCGGCTCGGACACGGGGAAGTTGCGCTGGTACTGGCGGACGTACATCTTACTGCTGAGGCGATGACGGGGCGCCCGCCAGTTGCCAGTCTCGTATTCGTTGTGCGCATAGAAGGACTTTGGATCGAAGACAAAAGGCTCCCCCGTCTGCATATCGGTCGCCGAATTCCCGTCCCAGAGGTCTCCGTGGACCAGGCACGGCTTGATGGTCCTACCGTTGCTCTGCAGAGGCCGCAGCAGCCTCGGTATGACTCGGGCCTTGGTGAGGTACTTGATGTGCTCAAACTCGGGCCATAACGAGTTCTTCTCGCCGTCGAGGTCGAGAAGGTGGCCCAAGAAGTTGCTGAAGATGTCCTCCCAGGAGTCGCTCCAGCCGTCGTTGTGCTGCTGGATGGGGCCCGCCATGGTCTTGAGGTGGAATCCGAACTTGCCGGTCGGCGAGACCGACTCCTTATGGAGCTGGGCTAGGCGTGCCGTGAACCTCACCGGCTCTGGCGGTTGCTGGCCAACCTCTCGAAACTCGGCAAGCATGAAGTGGCACGTCGGGTCCGACTTGTACGGTCCCCATCCGTAGGGTTCGGGGGCGAACGTAGGAACTACCCCGTGCAGGGCCTTGACAGACTCGAAGTCGGCCTGGATCATGTGCAGGCTCATTTCATGTTTGATGGACTTGCAAAACCAATCAGCCCAGACAGTCAAGAGTCGACAACATTTGCTGCCAGGCGGAGTCCGCCCGAACCTTGTGAAAATAAGAGACCGTCTTGCCGTCCGGAGCACGGCAGACGATCTTCGCCGTGCGCCCCCATAGAGAGTTTCCGTAGGTGTTGGCATGCAGCACCTCCGTGCCAGGAATGGGAAGCGCTGGCGAGTTTGGTCAGAGAAGCTGTAAGGATGGGCGTTCGGCCACCAAGGCCGTTCTAGTACACGAAGTATCGAGCTCTCTTACCCGCTAAGACATTGTCATCGACCTCGAAGTTGCCGCCGATCCTTGGCCCCTTGAACGGAGGAAACTTCGCTATATGTTCATCTGTCAAGACGTCGCCGACAAAGGGCTCGACAGCGGTGATCCTGCTAAAGACAGCGGTCATTCTGCTAAAAGGCAACGGAGGAAGACGGATATACTAGGGCACCTTCTTGCTCGTCAGACAGAAAGAGGGGAGCAGAGGTCTTTTAAGTCGGAAAGTCTTGGCCCAGACACTCTCCTCTCACAGACCGCCCGGGCGGCCAGTGAGGAGCGTGTGCTGACCGATAAGGCAAGCATATTGCAGCTGCAGGTCGGGCTTGTCGCATTTGCCGCGAATCGCAACTCTCTGCCGACCTCTCATATCACCTTCGCCAGGAAGAACCTATGCGGTATGGGGGGTACCTTAGGTAAGCACCTCATCCACGGGACACTTGCCCTCCCGTCGTGCTCGATGCTTAACGAACTGGGTATCATAAGGTGCCTTAGCTAGATAGGCCTTCGTACATCATACCTAAGTCTAAGGTAAGGTAAGGTAGCTCCGGGTAAGACCCTTTACGGCCCTTGGGACAATTAGTAAGGTATAGGTTCCTTTGTACTTCGTAGGTAATTTCCATGTATGCCGGGGAAAACGGTGAAGAAACGCGGGACGGGACGGGGCCGCGCGCGTGTAACAGACCGTTTATGTGTAAGCCGTTGCTAAAGAAATATCCGTTTTGGGCGCACTCCACCAAAAAAACACGAGACCATGGGGAACTCCTGCATGAATCGTGCCTTCCTTCCGTGTTCAAGACGGCGCAGCGATGCGCTGAGCGCTGAGAATCCGGGGGATCGAGAGATTCCTTGACCTTGCATCTCACTGCCATTCTGCCTGGTTAAAGTGCTGTGATCCGCTGAGAACGTCATCTTGGGTGAACCACTCCATCCCGGACGGTACCTTGCATCTAGCGCATATCAGATCAGAGTATTGACATGGAGAAGATTATCTTCATCTCGGAGACCTTCCGCATGAACAAATGGATAATCGTGGGATTTCTGGAAGAGTTTTCAACTCGAGATTTTCACCATGCATATTCGACTATGAATGCGATATGCTAGGATGTCATAGGACGACAGACGGACGCCTCATAGGAATACATGAAACAGCGTAGACTCTCAGCTTTGGGTCAGCACCAAGAGACCACTCACTATAAAGGCGCTCTTGCTCACGGGAGAAAGACATGCTGTTACGTGGCTGTTCTTGTTCTTCGCATGCAAATGACATCTTCTTCCCACGGCACCGTCCCATCCGGCACATGTATTATTTGACCCAGCTGTTTGGATGGAGCCAGTTCGGCTATCGACTTAATCTCCAGCTCAATGCCATCCCTTTGAGGTCGGCTTCATACAGGATGGAATTACGAATAAGGTGTAAGAATAAGACAATGGAACCTCTGAGACATGGAGAACTAAGACAGGGAAGGTACGGTAGACCTAGACTTAGGGCACCGTTTCGGTTAGGGTATCCGTTTCCGGTTGACGGGATCCATTCCAAGGCAAAAAATACCTTACCCCTGACCATCGGCCGGCCCGCCCCCTGGCGCGTTGTCACCCTGGGCCGCGGATTAGGCGGATCAAAGCAGCGAATGCCACTTTACGCCAGATGACTTTGTTTGCTTTTCTTTCCATGACCCTTGTTGATGGGCTCCCGTCGTCATAAACACTGAAGACAAGAGCCGTGCTTAAGTCTATTCCCTCCAGCTGACATCGTGTCTTGTTCCTGTTATTCTCCAAACATACTTGCAGTCCAAACACCAGTACGACATCAACCAGTGCAAGACTACCAATCACCCTCTGTGACCCACGAGTGCTCTTGCATTAACAGATCGACGCCAAACGGGTCCATTTAGACGCCGCAGTGCCTAGCAACGGCAGCCGCCAGCCGCAGAAACACACATCCTCGCTCTGTCCCGCCGGAACATGAGAGATGCCCAGTCGACTCCTCAAACCCCGTCCTGAGTCCAAGCTCAAGTCAGACTCGCCCAGAAGCTCAAGAGACACCGAGAGGGACAGCAGTATGTAGCAGTATTTCCTTGAGTCTGTGTTGACCTGACTGAGCGCCCTGCTTTGTGCGGTGCTCCTGAAACGGTTCCCCCCGTGCACCAGCATGCGTGCGCAAAGTGTACCGAGAATATGCATCCGACAAGTTGCGACGAGACAATCCGAGAATGACCGGGCCCCCCTTCCGACGATGATGTCGTCGTCTCCGCGTGACTCCGCTCTTTTCCGCCAGGAACAATAATCTGTCGAACCCCTCGTGTCGAACCCCTCGTGTCGAGCCCCTCGTTGCAAGATGCGGTCTTTGTCAGAACGAAGAGGCTGTTTTACTAACCATGTTCTTCAAAGGCCTCCTCGTCGCACTCCTGCCCACCGACGCCGCGCAAGCCGGCAGCACACCGAAGACGACACCCTCAAAAACCCGACTGGGCGGATTCCTGCATGCGCGCAAGCACTCGCGGTCCACCCTCTCAACAACCTCCCACGACGCGGTGAACTCGATGCCAACAAGTAGGACAAGCGGCGTGGAGAGCAAACCGCTGTCCTCGACACCTACCCCCTCTCCGCAGGTCCCGAGCCGCATGGCCTCAATAAGAGCAGTAGGAAGTTTTGACGAGCACCGGGATACGGAGGAGGACTCCAGCTCCGAATCGCAGGCCGCATCTCGCAGCTCTGCCTTTTCCAGTTCGATCAATAGCAACGCGAGCGGAATATCGGCAATGTCGCAACAAATACCAAACGGTGGAGGGGCTGATCCGGATGCCACTGTCAGGCTAAAACCGAGTCATCCGGAGGAGGCGACGGCGAACACATTACAAGTGCCGAGTCCGTCTGGTCAGAGTCTGCAACGGCGGAGCGGAGAGATCAGCAGGTCGAGTTTCGAGAGATCAAGCTTTGAGATTCCGCAAAGAGAGAGCAGTCGGACGGCAGTGACGGCATTATCGACGTTGGCAAACGGCAGGACAAATCTCTTTCCGGCAGCAGGATCCAGCGACATATCGCCCGATGGCGGAGATTCGCAGGCAGCCGCAACCAATGGCTGGGATTCAACGATAGGAAAGGCCGGGCTGGGCAAGACCGGGCGGGTTATCAACAAGCTGGTGTCGGACAACGAGGCCCTGAAGCGGGACATCAAGATCGAGCGGCTGCGCGCAGACGAGGCCAAGCAGACCGCCCGGCTGCTGGAGGACAGGATGGATAGGATGTCGTCCGACTACGAGGGGCGGTTGCTCGAGGCCAACGTCACCAAGACTCTCCTAGCGCGAAAGGAGCGCCAGGTGGAGAGCTTGCAAGCCGCGGTCGAGCTGGAACGCCACAAGGCCAGCTCTGCGCTCGAGCGCGAGCGCATGTGGAAGGACGAGATGGAGAAGGTGCGCGCCGAAGCCAAGCAGCAGGTTGAGGGGGCGAGCAACTACGCGGCGCTGATGGAGGGGCGGTACAACGCCATCAGCAGCCACTGGAGGGAGCAAGGGGAGGAGGTGAAGAAGGCCATGGGCGCGATGAAGGGCGAGGTCGATCAGCTGCTGGAGGAGAGGAAGAGGGACGACGAGAAGATTTCGACGCTGAGGGAGGTGTGCGACCAGCAGGACGGGAATATCAGGGAGCTGACGCGCCAGAAGGAGGAGATTGCGGCCAAGTTTGAGGCGTACAAGGCCGAGCAGGAGAAAGCTCTGAGGGAGATCAAGGCGCGGGCCAGGAGGAGGGAGGAGGAGCAGGAAGCGGTCATTGGGGAGTCGAGGGAGGTGTTGGATAAGTTGAAGTGGGCGCTGGGAGTCAAGGAGAATGTGAAGTGGGCGGAGTGAGGGCAACCTGGAAGTCGACGACGGCTTCGGCCCCCGCATTTCTCTCTCTCTACAGCACCGGTTGTCGAGATACGTGGACGAAAAAAGGAGGTCAGTTGGGTTGAAACGGGGTCATCCACGACCCGAACAGGACGATTTATGTCAAACACGGTCTTTTGGCAGGCCTGGTCTTCAACAGTGGCGTTCAACAGGAACTGGAGTTCAAATATCTGGTATCTTCTTGGCGAGGACGTTTTCCTCAACCCCCTGGACGGTATAGATGGGTCACCATGAGACTGAGAGCCAAAACGGTTCCTCTCCAGTATGTACAGCTTTATCTTCAGATTCTTTCATTCATGAGTCTTATACCCAGCTTACATAGCAGTAATGCATATCATAAGGCAGGCATTGGGGGCATATTGCTTCTTTGCTGAATCACTTTTGAGATCTGGAAAGGTTTCAAGGTTTCAAGGTTAGGAATGTCAAAGGGACTTCCATGTAGGGACTTGGTCTCAGCCGTGCCTTCCCCAAACTTCTTCCTTGCGACTCGGACCGTGGCGTCACCTGAGGCACGCTTTCCGAAGCGGTCGCTCCTTCCCACATGAAAGCTTTAGGAGTTCTGGCCTTAGCGCGTTTGACAGCTTCAGGATTCTTTCTGCTCGCTTTATTGTCTAAGCACAATACCGATCTTCTTCAACATTCACAGCTACTGGCACTTTCAAGGTAACGCGATTGGTAGGAGTGCAGTCGGTTGTGCCTCCTGGCTCTAATCTGTCACTGCCCATCGACAACAATACCAGCTATTACGGCGCGCGGCGTGGCCAGACCAAAGAAAGGACTGACGCTATTGTCTGGTTCTTCAATGCGATCTTCTGCATGAAAATCCATTGATCACTAAACCGACGAAACATCGAACAATAGGGACTTGCTGTTCCTTCCTCAGGTCTCGCCCCTTCTGCAACCTTCCATTTATCATCTCCCACTACTTACATACCTCTCCACTCTCCCTCACTCTTCTCCTCACTCTTCATCTCCTGGATATTTTCACTATCATCATTCCACCATCTTCACCCAGTTCTACCTGCGAAGGTCTACTACTCAGGACTTGGACACGTCACTACTCGGGATCAAACCGAGCTCTCATCACTCCAACACACTTCACACCTGAATCTCACCAGCAGCCATGTCGTCGCCGTTGGTTGAGTTTCACGTGTCGTCCCTCTGGGGCCTCAAGCCGTATGGCGTCAGGGAAATCATCTCCCAACTGAAGGGATCTAAATACGTAAGTATCAATCTCTCCAGTCCATTTCGATTTCTACGACTGTGGTTTCAACATTTAGACTGACGCCCACGTAGGAGAAGGCTGAATTCTTGTTCGACCAGCGCCGTAACTGGTTTCAGATTACGTGCCAGACGCAAGATGTGCCAAAGATCAAGCGGCAGATTAAGACGGGCCTGGAGGAATTGCAGGAGGATGTCCTCGATGAAGACGAGAACCTCGTAGACAATGAAGGCGCACTAGTGGTACGTTGTATGGCGATCAAGCGTTTTCTCATGCTCTAACAGCGCTTCAGAAGCGCATGGACAATGCATTAATTGGTCTCTGGGACCATGAGGCACGCCTGGAGGCCATGAGCTTTACAGAGTTCCGGCTTCCAGACGCTTTCGACGCTTTGCCTCATCGACACGTTTGGGATTCGCTGAACCATTTTCGTCTCAGCGACCTCCTGACTTACGGCCGCTTCCAAGAACTGCAGAAGTTGCACAATGTGATCCTGGGACGCAATCTGGCTTTGACCGAGGTGTACATCGGCGCGGAGTCTGAAGACGAGCTGGATCGCGTGAGATCAAAGCTTGATGTCCTGCTTAAGATTAAGGTAACTAACTACATTGGGCCACGGCACCGAAATATATCACATGCTAACTACGATCAGGAGCTCAAATATAGCGAGCCGACACACCTTATCTGGACGGAAGCATACACAGAGAAGGCTGGCTTTGAGATGACATTCGATACTCGTTTCTTGGCGAATATCGACCCTGCACTGATTGCTGCCACGTTTCTGGACGTCGCAGTCTCGGCCGACTCGACCTCGGACTATGAAATGCTGCCTGAGACTATCACCCTGCGTATCTGTCGCTACGACGAAGATAGAGGTTATCACACATCTCTCATCGGCCCCAAACTCAAGGCACGTCGTGGTGCTGCAGTCAAGGGCGGCAAGCGGCGGTACACGGTTCGCAACCACTTGGATGGTCGCCAGAACCTTTATGGCGCGGACATCGACCCAAAGAACTCGATTTGGATTAGCCCAGAGAGAGGTACTGCTGCAGAGTCCCAAGACTCTCCTTACGGAGGAAATGAGGTAGAGAAATGGCTGAACCAGCTCGAGGAGGCCTATGCTGGCGGCATGTCTATCAAGACACCTGATTCCACAGCGAGGGCTCCGCCTGATGCAGACCAGGATCTCATCGCCTTTGACGAGCCAGCTGTCCCGGCGACTCCGGGAGCCGTTGGTGGGAAGGAGATTGGACGATCACCCGCCCAGACTCGAAACTTACTCGACCCTGACGATGTGTTCACTACACCTATGACCTTTACCATGAGGCCTCTGATGCCTCAGCCCGGGAGTCTCTCTACTATTGCGGTTCCCAAGACAAAGGACACTGAACGTTCCTTGGCGGATCTTCACATCAACGCGGGGAGTGGCCGGGAGCGCAATGCGTCGAGAAACTCAGCTGCAACCCACGCAAGCCGCGCAACCAGCAAAGCTAGCGCTAGGCCAGAACGTGCTGCTGCCCAGATTCCAGACTGGTTCGTCTTCGAGATCAACCAAACTGTCCATGACCTAGTGTCCACCGGTCCTTACCTCAGAGGCAAACTAAGTCTCCGTGCTGACCTTGGACGTATTCTCATCACCGGCATGGACTATACTGGGCTGGCCTTCAACCCACCAGGAACTCGCAGTAATGGCTGGAAGAGGAATCATATTCTTCGCATTCTGAACCACGGTTCTCGCATCGCTACGGGCCATGGCGTCACCTTTACAAGAATGCTCACGCAGGACGGCGACGACATCGAGTACATGCTTAGCACCCGCGATATCGCCACAGGCAAGCAGCTTTGGAAGACCCAGCCAACTGAACGCGTGGTCTACTCGTTCTACTGCGTTTCGAAGGGTCATTCGTTCTTCATGGATCTCGAAGCGGACGAAAAAGCACCCAAGTTCAACTACAGCTTACGCACGAAGCAGGACGACAAGGCGCCCATCTGGATCCATTGCACCCTGCGCAGCTGGGATGCTCGAATCATCATGTCGCATGCCGACACTGAAGCTCTTGAGGCAAAGTACGGGGAGTTTGCAAAGTCTTTTGTCAACTCTTTTTCGGTCACTCTGACAAAAGACAACACGCCCCATATTCAGATCGGCGTCCACAAAGGCTTTGGCGTCTCCGTGGAGTCGATGCGCATTCAGACATCATTTCGCTTTCTCAGCAGCGACGAAGAGAGTTACCTCGACATTACTGAAGTGGAGGAGACCGTTTTCAAGGCTTGCGGTCCACTCTCGGTGACAACGGACCCCAACGGCGGTCCTGCTAACCCTGATCGATGGATGTTCTACACGATCGACCCGAAGCGACTCCCAGCAGATGTTCGCTCATCGCAGGAGCGAGGCATACCAACCTTCTGGTATGAGGCGTCCATCCGGTCCGTGGCAGCCGAGAAGGAGTTTGCTGCAAACCAGACCATGGGCCTCGGCGAGAAGGCCCCTTGGGACTTTGGCACGCTTGCAGAACTCGGTGTCGTTGCCAGCATCTACAAGACGGCTTTGCGCATGGTCCAAACGATGGACTCCGTTGGAGCACACAATGACAACCACCAGGAGGCCAATCTGGTGATGCCACGGGCGAACATGGAGGAGGTCCCCGGAGCTAATTGGGCAACCAAACGTGATTCATCCACGTCCAGTTCAGCCTCGCGACGGCGCATCCCCATGGCCAGTCCCGCTGCGCTCGTCCAGGCCTCCGGCCCGCCTAACGTCGTCGCTCCGAGAGCGTCTTCGCGGGACTACCTGACTCCGCCCTCGACGGTCACCTCGCCTGTGCTCCAAGCCGCACGCACGCCTGCTGCTGCTACCGCACAGAAGCGGATTGAGGGCCCGGTTACGCCCAGCAACGATCGGAATGTCATCAACTCTTTTGCTCCCGTCGCGGCCCAGGGCGGTGGTGGATTCGGGGTTCACGGAGCGAGGGCGGCTTCCCGCAACCGGCAACCAGGACAACCGCAGACTTCTAGCACAGGTTCCGATGCCTCGCGTGGCCATGTTTCGGGCTACAAGCCGCCTAACCAGTTTTGGTGATTGTTTATGATGGATGAGTCTGGTGAACTGTTCTGCCGATTGCTGCTTATTTAGCACACAAGAGGATGCAGACTAGCGAATGAGAATGATTAACATGATGGTTTTGATATTCCTGTGAGTGGGTGACATGTATGTATTCCTTCCGGATCCATCAAGGACGGTCGGTCATGGTGCCTCATCATCTGTTCGTACGTGCTGATCTTGAGCATCGGATTGTACGAATTGTACGAATTGTACTTTAACATGTTTGCTACTAAAGAGCTTGTAATATATGCTTCCGAGGGTGTGTGTCAAACGGACGGGATAACGGAGCCGGCCGGTTATCGCCGGTCTCCAGATATCCGGCGCCGGGCTTGGCAGTGCCGAAAAGATCCACTTACGACTACATCTCTCCGCCTCTGTGCGCAGGGGGATCGACCTCTCGTCTGCCCAGAGCCCGGATTATGATTTCGATGGCTGGCATTTGTCTTTGAGGCGAGTCTGACGGACAACTCTTCGGTCTTCCAGGCTGTTCCTCACTTCATACTTCCGCGAGAGTCACGCGCGTGTTCGATGACGAGGCCTGTTCATTGACCGGGGTGATGTGAGACAGGCTGATCAGATTGTCGAAGTTGAGACCCCTGATTATAGCATCGCCGCACGAGATCCCGTCCTCCAAGCGTGTGAGAGCCCACGCAACGCGAGGAACGACCTGAAAGTGGAAGGAAAGTGCAGCCACTACGGCAAGTGCGAGTCGGTACTGGACGGACTTGGTGCTCGATTATACTTTCTTTTGGCATCCAAGCCGCCACTGAAGCATTGCTACCCCGCTCGACCGTTTCACCCACTTCGTTCTTCTTGCAAAAGTCTAGGTATTCCAAACCCCGCCAAGTTTCTTCGCAGTCAACCATAGGTAAACCTCACCACTGCAAACCTGCTCATTTCAACAATTTGCTGGTCTTGGTTTACTTCATCATCACGACACCTTTCAAAGAACCCATTCCTCCCTCCAACAAACTACACACGAACCTCACCTACCTACCGCACTCAAAATGGCCACCACCTCTTCATTGTCCATGCCACCAAGATCTCCCCTACTCAAGTCGACGGAAGAAGATGTCGACCCTCGACCCTTACCCTTTTCGACGATACAAAATCTGTTAAGCGCAATCAAGAGTACCACGAGCGATTTTCTCGCTGTCAAAAGTATGTCGTTCTTATTCTACATAACTAGAAATATCAAACTAATTATCTAGACGTTGCTCCAAGTGATTTTGCAGCCATCGAACGCACAAGAGACCATAGACAACATGGTTTCCGCCTTCGCCGGTATAATAGCGGATCCGGAATACTTGTCATAACAATCCCGACCAGAGTACACGAATCCCTACACACTGGGATTTACAGGCGGCTATTATTCCAACTATACGCAGCTGGTGTGCATGACGATTGGAAGGACTTCGGTGCCGCAACGTTTCGGCAACAAAATCATCCCGGCGGAGATGGTGGGGAGGGTGACTCCGCGGGCGGCCCGATCCCGGCTCGTGCTAGCCCTGGCCAATGGCCGACACTAGTGATAGAGGCGGGGGATTCCGAATCCCTAGCAGAACTCCATCGAGACATGGAGTGGTGGTTTGAAACCTCGGACCACGACGTTAAGATTGTGATCCTGGCAAAATTTGACCACCGCCGGCAAAACATCATCATCGAGAGATGGCAGGAGGAGATTCCATCTTTGTCTCAAGGACCAGTCACTCGACTACGGGCCGGTATGGTCCAGAACAATATACTTACGCCTGAGCTACAACAAACAATCATGATCAGCCAGGACGCAACGAACAACCCGCCTACCTACGATGTGACTAGAGGTCCGCTGGTACTTGGGTTTGAGTTGCTCTTCCTCCGAAACCCGCTCCCACACGAAGGCGATTTTGTGATTTCGATTCAAGAACTGCAGCGATACGCGGCCAGAGTGTTCGAGGACCTTTGATGGACCAGAGATGTTCGACCACCCATTTCCGTTCATTCTCAATATCCATGTCGTGAACGCAGATATTCTGGACGTCGCGACAAATTATCCTGCTTACTACTCTGATGTAGGCCATGACGCCTACCCTGAATTTTTTTCTTCGCATGTTACTCAACTCTAGGCGGCCCGTGATGATCACCCTTGACACAATCTCCAACGCGCATATCCACAGCAACGATATGAGCCCTGACTGCCTTCACGGGTCCGTTTTCCCAGAGAGAGTCACTGCTCCTCCGTACCAGTCTCTCCGCCAGCGCAAACATCCGGATACCACAACATGACGATTACGATGGCCATCGCGCTGAAACGGAGGCTCTCTACCATCCCGACGTCTTAGTCGTCCGATCAGACAGCTCTTCCGGCCACGTCCTCTTGCCAGAAGACGAAATTCACCATGTATCGGCCATCACAATGGCAACTCCGCTACCGGACGCCGACTTTGGGTGGAAGCCGTGCCAAGGCTGTCCAGAGGGCAGCCAAGGAACCTCCTTACCAAGTGACAGCTACCGCGGCCTGATCAAGGATCGGATGCGCCTCTCGTTCCGCATCGCGGCGACCAATAACCACGTCCACCTCGTGCTCGGTGTTCTCGGTAACCCTGCTCGCCCTTGGTTTACTCCTGCTGAGGATATGGCTTGGTGTTGTTTGGAGGTGTTGCGGGAGTGGGAGTTTAATTCGAAGGCTCAATGGTGGGAGCTGGTGGAAGAATGTCGTTGTTGCTGTGTATGATCCTGATGATATGGGTTGGTTTGAGACATATGCTTCGGTGCTTGATGGGGAGTGGGCGTGAGATGATGTGAGGAACGAAGATAAGAGGCCGGATGGAGTCTGTTACGACGCTGTTGCGGATGGATTCCGTTAAGCAGGACGATAGTTTGTCTGTGTACACGCCTGTCATTGTATGCTTACAAGGCAAGCATGGCTGTCCCGACTTTCGTTGCTGAATGCTGATGCCGGATAGGGGTGCTCATAGAAATCATCTTTGGCGTGACAGTCACATAGCTGACATGCTCTCCAAGCATAACAAGAAAAGAAATTACCTCTACACTTTGCTTCTTACACCCCCGTGTGACCTCATAGCCCCAAGTCTAATCCACTTAATATCCCACCGACACTGTTCCGCTCAACGTGTCCAGATCCCACCGCTCTTCCGACTTCCTTACTATCTCAACCTCAAATTACGGTATTCAGAAGATCGTGAGATTCCATTCTCTGGCGTGATTCCAAGCAGAGATCAGGGGATCGACGCGGGCCCCCCCGAAGCCCACAGCCGGTGTGACTAAAGCTCCCCTATCTAAAAGCTAAGCTTCGCTTCGGACGTGCACGGCGGCGCTCCTTGTCAAACCGTGGTGTTTTCCACGAAGGAACACCTCTTCTCCCTGCTCGTCTCCTCAGGAATCTTCATCTTTCCATCTTTTCTCCTTGGTTGTACATCACTTCCTGCTCTATTCCACACGCAGTGGTGGCCATTTTGTACAATTCAATGGGCTGCCTCACCATAATAGTATAGTATAGTATAATACGTGAGCATACCACAGTATAGCAAATAGTAAGCCGTATGATATAATATAATTGGATACACTTCGCCAGTATAGTGTGCTATAATAGGATGTTGTTCAACTCCTGGAGGATGTCTCGTCTTCAGATTTGTCCTGCTTGAAATGCGCTCCGGGCCGGACGCCGAAAGTGGATCTCGGAGCTGCCCGCTGACCCCGCTGTCGGCAAGGTCGGCACAAGGTGAGAGCTCCAACGTCGCTCCTTCCGCTGCCGGACATCACAACCTGACATCGACACTCCTCGGATTCCAACCCAATTGATCGCCGACGACGTGTAAATACACATCCAAACGAGGCAATCAGCAACAATGAGGGGTCTCGAACTCAACCGCAGCGCCAGCCGCGCCCTGCGAGCCGCATCGCAAGCTCACCGCCGCTCGCCCGTCACACTCACACCCAGAAGCTTCGCGACAGCAGCTCTATCCCAGCGACACACACCTACCCCAAGGTCCCTCGCACCGCAAACCCGCCACGCCTCCTCCTCCTCCCCCTCCGCGCCCCTATCCAAAACCCCCCTCCACGACCTCCACCTCTCCCACGGCGCCAAGCTAGTCCCCTTCGGCGGCTTCGCAATGCCAGTCCAGTACCCCTCCAAATCCATCCGCGACTCCCACATCTTCACCCGAACCCACGCCTCAATCTTCGACGTGTCCCACATGGTGCAGCGCCTCTTCGTCGGCCCCGGCGCCCCCTCCTTCCTGCAGCTCCTCACCCCCTCGGACCTGACCTCCCTCCCGCCCCACAAGAGCACCCTCTCGACCCTCCTCTCCCCCTCCGGGTCGGGCGGCATCGTCGACGACACCGTCATAACCCGCCTCCCGGACCGAGGTGCCTCCAACATCCCCGTCTTCTACGTAGTCACCAACGCCGGCTGCCGCGAAAAGGACGACGCCTACTTCGCCTCCGAACTATCCAAATGGAGCGGCCCGGAGGTGAAGCAAGAACAACTCACCTCCCACGCCCTAATCGCCCTGCAAGGCCCTGACTCGGCGCGCATTTTGGAATCAGCCCTCTCCCCCCACCACCCAAAACCCGACCTGTCGCAGCTCTACTTCGGCTCCTCCCTCTACGCCCGCCTCTCCGCCGCCCGCGAGCCGGTGCTCGTCTCCCGGGGCGGGTACACGGGCGAAGACGGCTTCGAGATCTCGATACCGGACTCGCCTGTCGCCGTCACCGAGGCCCTGCTCAAGCTGGGCGGGGAGGACATCGATCTTGCCGGTTTAGGGGCGCGAGATAGTCTCCGGTTGGAGGCGGGCATGTGTCTGTACGGCCACGACCTGGACGAGACGACTACACCTGTTGAAGCGGGTTTGAGCTGGATCATACCCAAGTCCCGGCGGGGCGCGGACGCGGGGTATTACGGCGCCGAGGTGATTGCGGCGCAGCTGGTGCCCAAGACGAAGGGCGGCAAGGGCGTGGAGAGGAGGAGGGTGGGGCTGGTGGTCGAGGGGGCGCCGGCGCGGGAGGGCGCGGAGATTTTGGGTGGTGAGAACGGCGAGAAGGTCGGGGTCGTGACGAGCGGGTGTCCTAGCCCGACGCTCGGGAAGAATATCGCCATGGGGTATGTGGCTGATGGGTTCCACAAGGCCGGGACGGAGGTGGATGTTCTTGTGAGGGGGAAGAAGAGGAGGGCGGTTGTGAGCAAGATGCCGTTTGTGCCTAGTCGGTACCATAAGGGTGCTGCGTAGGCGCGGTGTATGGGATGGGGGAGACGAGGGTGTGGAGGGTGGCGTTTCAACAGTATTTGGGGCGCAAGGCGTTTCAGCGGTGGTATCTTCAACGGAGCCATGGAGCAGAGCGATGTGAGTGGAAATATTTTTCAGTACGAGATTACCTTAGATAGAACAGTTTGATACCAGCCCAGGCACGGTCGGGTAGTAGTAAAAATGAGTTGCCTTGAGACCGTAGTTCATACGTACGTATCAATATTAATTTGGCATGGAATGCCGTTACGTCCATCATGCACTGTCCAGGCTGCTCGTAGGTTATAGAGCAGGCCACTCCGTCTTCTGATTGACAGAACGTCGACAGCGAAAGGCAAGATGCAAATTCCATAGGTATACACTCAAACTAACAGCATGCCCAACCAGCAAAACCAGTCTAGAAACCCCTCCCTACCCTACTCCCAGCTAACAATGCCCCCCCCTGCTTCGACTCACTTAGTATCAAAGCTATACTTCAACCACCCCCCCAAAGCCTTCAGGCTCTCCCACCTCACCCCCTCGTCCTTATCCCCCATCAGCTCCATGATCCTCGTCTTGAGCCCCGCGCGCTCGAGCTGGCTCCTCTTCTCGGGCACCTCCCTGACCAAATTCCCCACATCATTACACGCGATGGCCAGCACGGCCTTATCATTATCCCACGGCTTGGCCATGATCTCGGCCAGCCGCCTCACCAAATCACCATTGTCGTGCTCCAGGATCCGGCGCGCGTTCTCGGCCCAGAAGACGGCGCTGCGGTGCGGCGGCGACCACCGCAGGTGGCCCGTGTGCACCTCGGCCACGTACTCGTCGAACGTGGTCTTGGTCTTTGTGTACTCGTCCAGCATGTCGCGGAGCCTGGACAGGTCGTCGAGCAGGTCCGGGTCCGCGAGCTGGCGCGAGGAGAGGTTCTGCAGGAGGGCCGGGAGGCGGGCCAGCACGGCGGTGGGGAGGAGGGTGTTTTGGTTTGCCGAGAGGAGGTTGTTGAGGGTGCTGACGAGGAGGCGGGTGGTTTTCTCCTTGGGGGAGAGGCGCAGGAGGTTGGTGTAGAGGAGGACTATGTCGTATTCGCTGGGGGCAGAGTTAGATAGGAATGGTGGAAAGGGGGAAGGGGGGAGCTTACTCGTCCAGGTCATCGCCTACGTCTGCTGCTTCGAAGCTGAGCTGCCACAGTACCAGCAGCACGTGGTAGAGGAGTTGGAGCCCGACGCCGCCGCCGAGCGAGCCCTCGAAGCCGGCACTCCTAGCTGCCGTCGTGGTCCCGCTCCACAGACTGGAGGCGGCATCTCCGTTGCCTACGCCGGCAGCCGAGCGGAGGATGTCGATCAGGGGTGCGACGGTCTCGCTCCGCTGGGCCCAGAACTGTTGCCTGGACACGCGGCCGTAGAGAAGTGAGGAGTATTCCTGGACGCCGATGTCTTGGAGGCCGGCGTCGGAGTTCTTGGTCAGGGAGGAGAGGTAGCTGAAGAGCGCGGGCAGTGCTCGCTCCACCGTGGGTCCGGACTCGTCTCGTGAGCTGGACATGAGGCTCGTGAGGACTGTCGATGTGAGGAGGGGGATCGGGTCTTCTGGGTTGGTGGAGTGGGCGAGGAGCGGGAGAAAGTTGCGGTAAGGGTCGCCTGCTGAGAAGAGGGCTTTTGATAGGGAAGGAATGCCTGTGATGATATGGTCAGAGTGGTGATGCTGGAAGAAGATGCGGAGTGGTGAGGAAGGAGCAACGTACTCTGGAGCAGGTCGTTGAGCAAGACCAGGATGTACTGCACGATCTCATGACGCCTGGAGGCCAGCTCTAGCACGCTGGGGTTGCCAGGCTCTCCGACAAAGAGTAGCCGGTAGCCGTCGAGGTCGGACTCGACTGTCTGCTGGCGCGCATCCTTCTTGACCTTGTCGACAGCTCGGATCTTGGCTAGCTGGTCCTCGGTCAGGGTCCCGGTTCTGACAGCTCCCTCCCATGCAATTGGTCGCTGGCGGATGTTGTTCTGTAGTTGAGCGAGGTATGCGGGCGGATCCAGCGACATGATGGATCTGGGATATGTCGAGGGATATGCGTCGATGCCAGGTGCGAGCGTTGCGGTGTTTAGGGGTTTGGCAGATGCTGTTGAAGCTGTGTCTAGTGAGCTACCTTGGAGCTCGATTACGGCGGGCGCAGGCTTCGGCATTTGCCGAGCTAGGCTGTACTTGGGCCACTGCGTCACCCACTAGAACTGGGACCTTAGCAGGTGACCTCATAGCATCCGAATGACCAATAATCTAACCATACACAGTAATCTCAATTGACATTCAACATGCGTTTGCAAATAGAGTATCTCAGATACAAATCTCGCCAGAACCGTCTCGTTACAGTCTAAGGTAGGACGCTTAATCAAAGCCCATTGCATCTCATGGCCCAAGAATGGCTACCAGGTAGGCTTGAGTTGATGGTATTGATGGCAGAATGGAAGGAATGTGCGGTTTAAGGTGGCCGATGAGATGGATATATTGCAGATTTCCTCAACAGGTCGTGTCAAGTACAGATGGATACCTTACTGAGGCTAGGAAGCCACTTCACCGTTGCAGTCAGCCCAGTACAGATTCTCCAAATCACGCTCCCAGATATCGTCATCGTCCGGGTTCCTGCCGTACCGCCCCGCGACGCCGGGAAGGAACTCGTCCACGCCCTCGATCTCACCGAGCTTCGGAAACCGCTCGGCCTTCTTCTCCAGCAACTCGGCAACGTGGGCGTCGATGTGGGCGTGTTCTCCCTTTCTGTATCCGTACAGGCGGAGGAATTCCAGGTTGGGCGGCAGCGCGTCGACGAGGCGGTAGCTGTCGCTCGGGACGGGGGGCTCGTAGCTGCTGATGTCGTCGTAGCCTAGGATCAGTCCGATTCTCTGGAATGTTTTTAGTCTCTCTTCTTCTCTAGGGAATCAAAGGTGCAGGGTGCTTACAATGCTGAGACGTGTCAGAGCCCTGAAATCGTGCATGGAGCCGATGGACAGAGCCGTGTACTCGCGCGTGTTGGGTAGGTCCTCTGCCCAGAGAGAGGATTCGCTGCTGTCGCTGTCCTCCATGTCCTGGACAAAGTACCATTGGCTCATCTGGTCGGCGTTCCACTCCGCCTCGCCACCGTCCGGGTCTCTCCCGTGCTCGTCCATGTCGCCGTGCGGCCCGGTGACGGCCGCGTCGAGGTCTAGCTCCCTCAGAGAGTCCCTGTGCTCAAGCAGGCACTTACTCAGGGTTTTGGGGAAGAGTATCGCATTACCTGCGTCTGCATTGCTTAGGCCGCCGGTAGAAAGAGAGAATTCCTCCAGGGCCTTGGGGATACGTATGATATTGCCGATCGTCTGGCCGCCCATGTCCGAGTGATCGATGTTGATCTTCTTGATACCGGATGACGTCTTGGGTGGGAAGAGCATGTCGTCAGCGTTGGAGTCCTCGAGCCCTTGCAAGGATATGGAATTGATAGCCGGGAGTCGGTGAAAGTACCGGAGCTCGTCTATCGATTCCAGATAGTCGTAGTTTTCGGGGTTAAAACACATAACGGGGTGAAGTTTGACCTCCTTTAGCTTCTGTAGAGCGGGTCTAGGGAGCTTCAGCTTGCCGTAGTTGTTCTCCAGGAGGAACTGGCCCAGAAGGTGGCTCGAGTATATACCATAGACGCGAAGGGTGGTGATGTTGGGGCATAGCGAGATGAGGAGCGCGGCCATGGTTAAGCGGTAGTCGGGATTGGAATATTCCGAGCACAGGCAGAACGAGGCCGTCCCGCAGACAGGACACGTCTCTGCTGGGGGTCCTGGAGCTGTTGCTTTTTCATATCCAGGGCTGTCAACATCTTGCCAGTCATTTCTTCCCCGAGACCCAAGGTTCCGACATAGTCCTTGATCAACCGATGTACGCTGTCATCGAACTCAGCTGGAATGATCCCGGCAGGCGTTCTATTCAGTGTTCCAAAGGTATATAGATCCCGGTCTGGAGGGTGGATGATGCATTCCTCGACGGAACCGGCGGCTTCGGGATGGTTGATATAGCTGGCCACGACGGAGTAGCATCCGAGAAAGTCGTCTGTGTACACCAGCCTGATCCGCTTGAAGGATGGCACAACCAACTTGGATTGGGCAGAGACATTCTGGCCGCCGACAGTACCTGATGCAGTAGCCATGAGTCGATAGTGGCCGGAGCACGAGGAACTGGGTAGAGATAGAACCAGACGGCGTCGTGTATGGTAGCAAAACGTGCCTCCTTTTGTACCGACGCCCTTCACAAGCTTAGTCCACATTACTTAGGCAGATCTAGGCAGGAATTCAATAGTTCCTGTTCTGCCTAACTCATCGATGTTGGTGTTGGTACTTTGCGCTCTTTTGAGGAACGAGAACTACATACAGGGGTTGGCAGTCAAGTACCAGGGCCAATCCTCTGGCTACCTGTACTACTTTGGCTGGACGACGTTGATAATGTCATTGAATGGAGCTCATGACCGCGAATCTGTCAGGTTTCCGACGTGGGGGCATCTCTTCTTATGGAAGCGTGAAGTTTTAGCCAGCTCGTGAAGTTAGGTTGCCTGGTTGCCTGCAAGGGTACAAATAAGATTGACTCCTTGAGCTAAGGTACCTCTAGACTTCGGCAGGTGGGACCGCCGATAAGAGGCCCGGACCGTGGGCGGCTGATAGTCGTCCAGTGAGCGAGACGAGGTAGACGAGGTAAACAGGTGCTTCAGTGGACGAACCAGGTCCAGACTTGGCTGCCCTCGTGCAGCTCTGCCAACTCATCACTGGTACCTTTGGCCTCCATTCCATGTTAACAAGGACGTCAAGATCTGGAAAAGAGAGAAAAGGATAAAAGGACAGCCAAGTTTTCCCCTGCAAATCCTTGATCCAGGAACACTGGCTAATTGATTGATTGGAATAGAGAGTAAAAAAGAGAGAGGTCGGTGTCGTGAGTTGAAGTTGCAATTGAAGAGGCTGGGCCGACAACACACACACCCAATGAAGCAGCCCGACCACCATCATTAACTCACCCTCTATTACAATAACCTGCGACTTGCGTACCTTTCTCCCGCACTTCTTCTCTTCCCGCATTCCAGCTATCTTCCTCACTTGCATTTCCCATCGGCGCCATTCCCGACATTCTGGGTCTCACTAACCAGCAGCTTCACGAGCGCCGAGTTTGAAAAGGTCTCACCCTACAGAAAGTGAGACAGCGGGTTTTAACCTCTTGTACTCTCATTCCTCGGAAAGCTCCCCGCATCTCACCGCCAAACATTCGAGATCGGCAAGAGCTCCAACAACAGCTGCAACAGCTCTCGCTCATCCCGCTGCGGGCTCGCCCGAGACGCGACGTCACTGTCGAGGTGCAGCCGACAACAGCAACCACAATCACAATCACATTCACAAACACCGCCAAGATGCGACAAAGACAACACCACCGGCCCCGGCCGGCATCATCACTCTCCGCCCTCCTCCTGCTCGGCGCATCATCTCTCCTCATCACACCAGCATCCGCAGTCCCCTACCCCAAAGACGACCTCCACGCGGCCGGCTTCGGCTACCTCCAGCCGCGCCAGTGCGCCCAGTACTGCGGCTACCAGAACCAGTACTGCTGCTCGTCGGGCTCGACCTGCATGACCCAGGCCGGCATCGCCGTCTGCGCCGACGGGGCGGCCGGCGGCGGCGGCGGCTGGGCCTTCTACACCACCACCTGGACCGAGACCGAGACCTTCACCTCGACCTTCTCCTCGGCCTGGGCGCCCGCCACGACCGCCGTCGGCGGCGGCGGCACCGGCGCGGACTGCGTCCCCGTCGCGGGCTCGGGCCAGATAGCCTGCGGCTCCATCTGCTGCGCGAGCGACCAGTACTGCGCCTGGAAGGGCCAGTGCTACCCCAACGCCCAGGGCGGAGGATCAGGTGCCGTAACAACCACCATAGTCACGGGCGGCCAGACCATCACCACGCAGTACAGCGCCCCCTACCGCGTCACCAGCGGCACGACCGTCACGCAGACCAGCAGCCCCGCCGGCACGGGCACCCTAGTGAGCCAGACCAGCACCTCGTCGAGCGGCAACGGCACCGTCACCACGGGCACGGCGAGCTCGCTCTCCCCCGGCGCGATAGCGGGCATCGTCATCGGCGTCCTGGCCGGCGTGGCCTTGCTCCTGCTCATCTGCGCGTGCTTCCTCGTGCGCGGCCTGTGGCACGGCCTTCTTGCCCTGCTCGGCCTGGGCGGCAACCGGCGGCGCCGGCACACCGAGACTGTCGTGGAAGAAGAGCGGTACTCGCGGCACGGCCACAGCCGGCCTGCGTCGGTGCACAGCAGGCGGGACACGCACGGCGGGTGGTTTGGCGGCGGCGGCGGCAGACCAAGTAATGTTTCTAGCAGGAAGGAGAAGAAGAAGAGCAGTGGGGTCGGCTGGCTGGGCCTCGGCGCCGCGGCGGGCACGCTGTTGCTGTTGCTTGGGCTGAGGCGGGATCGCAAGAAGCAGAACAGGCCGGTCAAGACGAGGAGCGACGTTAGCAGCAGCTACTTCGGGTCGGATTCGTACACTGCCAGCAGTCCTAGTGAGTTTTGACCCGCTGATGATTGGAATGCGAGTGGAGAAAGACTAACGGTATTGCCTAGGTAGCGCTGGTACTCGGCGGACGCGGGAATCACGACACAGCAGGGGGACGAGGACGACGAGGCACTCGCGGCCGCCTTCTGTGCGCCATTGATGGAGGGCGGCTTCGCGTTGGGTTTTAATTGATTGACGATATTTAGAGGGATTCACGACCACGACAAACTGTATATGCCCCCCTGGTTTTCTTTGCATTGCGCCTCACGCCCACGTCTCATCATCACACCGATTCGCTCACTGCATCACGAGCTGGACGCGTATATAAGATTCGTCACGATTGGTTTTGCATCTGGCGTTGGGGCATAAAATTTCTCGCATTGAGGGGAGAGGACTGAAGATGATGGCTGTGAGGGATTGGAGGGAGGACTTGTGATATCGAGCAAGCATGTAATGCTAAGATTTGTGTATAATGAGTGGCATGAGCAGGGACGAAGACGAGATTGAGCGATGTTGGACGGAAGAAGATATGGAACTCAGAGAGAGATCCGTCCCATGAAGGATACCATAGTAGTCTGTGTCTCCTTGTGAGAGGATGTCAATGACATGGCGTCTCAACAAATTGCTCATCATGATCATGACTTGATCCAGTCCCCGCGCAACGTAGACTTCCTATCCTTTCTGACTCCCCTCTTCACCCTCGCCAGCCAACCACATCATTTACCAGCATGAAGGCCGCCCTCCTCGCACTGATCGCCCTGCACATCTCTCAAGCGACATCAACCCCAGCATCCAACGTCTCAGAGCTCCAAGTATGGGCGACAAATGATGCCGCCTCTACGATTCCGTAAAACCGGCGGGCCACTGCCGCGCCAGGGCCAGCGCGTACTGATTCCGCCAAAGACATCAAGGCCGGCAGATTCAGGGTGCTGTGCCGGATGAGGGGCGACTCGGCCGACAACGGCGTCATATGGGCTTGGAGCCTGGGTGGCGGCGCTATGTGAGTGCTCGTATCACTGATGCGAACTGTGAGAGTGTAAGTATTGACTTGACTGGGGAGAGGGGAAAAGGGCAGGCGACTGGAAGGGACATGGGACACGGCCAATGCTTGGTAAAAGGACTGAGCTATTGTCCTAAGTATTGTAATGGAACAGGAGGACGGCCGTGGTAGACTAGGAACCCGGGGTCGTGTTTGGGAAAGAGACAATCATGAAGTTCATACTGCTCGGCCCGCGAATCAACACCCGTATCGGGTCCTGGCCAGCCTGCTTCACTGTCAGAAGAGAATTCCTGACCTCCATCAGATCATTTGACACCTCTTCACCGATCCACACATCGTCGCTCAGAGTCTGTAGTTGAAAGCCGTCGAAATCATGATTTGGTTGTGTTCAGAGGTTTATCCCTTTTATTCGTACCGCAGCTTTTTCGGCTACGTGACATGCAAATGCCAAATGAACCCCTGCCACTCCTGTGAAGACCCAGAAAGCACAAAGAAACCATGGCCCGACGTATCCCTCGTCCGTAACCCCCAGTCTACTCCTCCTCGACAATGTTGCCCTTCTCCGAGACGTAGAGACCGTCAAGGAACTGTTTGAAGTCGAGATGTTAGCCACATGAGTAACAGAGTCAAGGCGAGAGGCACAAAAACAAACCTTCCGGATATCCTTGTTCCGTACTCGGCAGATCTGCTGGATGTCGGCCGCGCTCTGCGAGACGTCCTCGAGCGAGTTGCCCGACAGCACGAGCTCGTCCTTCTGTGCCTTGGAGATCTCGACGTCGACGCCCGGGCGCATGACGACGCGGCGGACAATCTTCTCGCCGATGAAGTTCCGGATCTCGACCTCGTACACGCCCGTCTCGCCGTTCTTCTCCACGTTGACGTTGATGGGGAAATGGGCGTAGACGTAGCGCATCTTGTACTTGAAGCCCTTGGTGACGCCGATGATCAGGTTGTTGATGAGCGTGCGCACGGTCCGGAGGGCGGCGACGTTCTTACGGCTGCCGTGGTGGATCTCCAGTCCGATGACGTTCTTCTTGGGTTGCGAGAAGTTGATGGCGATGTGGCTGAGGTCCTTGACGAGCTTGCCTGTTTTTGTTTGTTAGACCAGTCCGTCCATCACATCCATGACACTGCTTTCGCAATTGGGCAGGACATCGTAGTGTAGTGGGCATTCGGAGCGTTGCATACCTCGGGGGCCCTCGACGGTGACGATCCTCGACTTGATGGCGACCGTGACTGGAGAGAGAAGACAGGTTAGTAATTGCCCCAAACTAGCAGTGAGCAAGCCATCCGAGTGCGATTTCTGCAGCAGTTGCAGAGCGAGGCGAAGAGACCGTCTCCCAACCCCCAAGATCCCGAGATCTCGTCGTTCGCTCCCAGTCGCTTCTGCATCAATCGCACCCGCTCGCCTTGGCTTCCGTCTCGCTGTTTCGTAGAACGTGGATTCTGCACATACCGCCCTCTGGGACCTCAAGGGTCTCTTCCGAGTGAATGTACTTCATCTTGCCGGCGGGTGTGGTGAGGTCGTCGGTGATGATCGAGGGTGTCGTTGAAGGTCGGTCCGCGCTCTCGAAATATTTTGGTGAAATTCGTGTGGGCTCTTTTTTTCCGTTCCGTAGGGTTGGTCACGTGAGGGCAGCGTGAATCAGCCAAGTTCGGAGAGGACGTGGGGCTGACTTAGTGGTCCGTGCGTCGATGTAGCGTGGTAGTGCCCTTCAACGCTTCCAATTGCTAGTTCGAGGGTTCGATTCCTCGCTGTACAGGAAGGTGATGTTATGATTAGACCTGAAGGCATAACGTGTTCATGCGAAGAGATGAATCTGATGTAAAGTACACTGCCTTACCGATTTACAGTGTGTATCTCTCAATCTGCGACTGGAACACCCTTGGTCTCCGAGCTTCCACCTAAATGCAGCCCAATAACGACGGGAGTTAGAATAAACTGAAGCTATGAGGATATATGCATGTGTTCACCTGCTTAACAGTACCTCCCAAGATACCTGATCAATGCGTCTTGTCGTGATCTAAGGTCGTGTCCTTGTTCTGTAGTTCGGATTCCGTCAACTGAGGCGTATTGACACCCCACTCTGATTGGCTACCGACTAGAGCTTCCGCGAACCCCTGCTGGAGCTTCGTCAACCTCCCGCTCTGACGCCGCTGGCCGAGCCGCAGACATCAGGGCATCGTTATCGAGCTGACGAGTCTCAACAACGACACACCACCACAACCCCGAATTGAACCAACCCCCATCCCCTCAACTAATTCCAACACGCGGGCGGAGGCAGCGCTTCTAACCCCTCTCCGCACCCCGTCACCTCTCTAGTCGAATACCTCCCAACACACACAACGCCGCGATGTCGTACTTCTTCGCAACGCCCGTCGACATCGACATCGTCCTCGACGACCCGGACGACCGGCAGATGGTCGAGGTGAAGCTCGACAAGAACCGCCGCGAGAAGGCCCCGCTCTACATGGACGGCGAGTCGGTCAAGGGCGCCGTGACGGTGCGCCCGAAAGACGGCAAGCGGCTGGAGCACACGGGCATCAAGGTGCAGTTCATCGGCACCATCGAGATGTTCTTCGACCGCGGCAACCACTACGAGTTCCTGAGCCTGGTCCAGGAGCTGGCCGCCCCGGGCGAGCTGCAGCACCCGCAGACCTTCGACTTCAACTTCAAGAACGTCGAGAAGCAGTACGAGTCCTACCACGGCATCAACGTCAAGCTGCGGTACTTCGTCAGGGTCACCGTGTCCCGCCGCATGGCCGACGTGATCCGCGAGAAGGACATCTGGGTCTACAGCTACAAGGTGCCGCCCGAGATGAACAGCAGCATCAAGATGGACGTCGGCATCGAGGACTGCCTGCACATCGAGTTCGAGTACAGCAAGTCCAAGTACCACCTGAAGGACGTCATTGTCGGCCGCATCTACTTCTTGCTCGTGCGGTTGAAGATCAAGCACATGGAGCTGAGCATTATTCGGAGGGAGACGACGGGCGCGGCGCCGAATCAGTACAATGAGAGCGAGACGCTGGTGCGGTTCGAGGTATGGTGCCGTTCCGGAGCAGGGCTCGATATGGAAAGGCGGTTTGCTGACTGAGACGCAGATCATGGACGGCTCTCCGTCAAGAGGAGAGACTATCCCCATCCGGCTGTTCCTGGGTGGCTTCGACCTGACACCGACCTTCCGCGACGTCAACAAGAAGTTCTCGACGAGATACTACCTCAGCCTGGTGCTGATCGACGAGGGTAAGACTGCGGCTACACCCGTACCTTCCTCGCCCGTTGAAGCTAAAATGTGCCCAGATGCCCGCCGGTACTTCAAGCAATCAGAGATCATCCTCTACCGCCAAGCACCGGAGATAGTAGCGAACGGCGCAGACGGCCTACCACTACCCCGAAAGGACGAGATCACATCAGTTCCGGCATAGAAGAAGGTCAACTGGCGGAGATAATGAAGTCCTTAATCGGCGCCGATAATGCATCTGGCATTGGAGCACGCGATGTATGTTTCGGCGGTGTCCCCTTTCCCTCGAAGATGTGGGAAAGACTTGGTTATAGTTATTGTGTTTCACAGCATTGGTCAGGCGTTTGGTTCAAGAGGAGCTTTTGTGCTGTTCTCTTCATTGGCGAATCGATTAATCTCAGGTAGTCTAACCTATCCTTTTTCCAATTCCGCGCGCAAGTTCCATTTGCCTTTCCATGATTCAGACTCCTATCGAAAACGTACTCGGAAAACGCTTGATCACCGCCGGTGTATTGTACAATACATCCACACCTCCCTTTCGCCTTTTCTATCGTGCCCCCTATGCAAGATCCATAGCGTCCTCGTCCCCAAACTCGTACTGATCATTCTGGATCGCCACGACCCGATCGAGCTCCTCCTGGTACTGCTTCCTCAGATCCGCCAGCGTGACCGTCTGCCGGGCCGTCTCGCGCTTCTTCCCCGCCCTGGCCACAGCCTTGCCCAACTGCTCCAGCCTAGCATCTTTCTCCCCCGCCTCCCGTCCACCCACCACACTCGCAAGCCTCTCAATATCCACCACACCCCCCAAAGCAACCCCCTCCCCATTCGCCGTCTGCTCCGGCACGTCCTCCAGTATAAAAGCCTGCCCTTCCTCAACACAGCTCAGCGCATTGATCAGCAGCAGGAACTGCCTGGTGACAGCAGTATCCATGACATCCCCGCGGTCGGCGCCGAACCTGTCCCCCTCGCCCATCTCGCGCAGCTTGCGCAGCCGGTCGAGCAGCACCGCCGCCCCGCCGCGGTAGTCGTTGCGGCTGACCCGCCACGCGTACAGGATCTGGTGGTAGGGGACGCCGTTCAGCACGTCCTTGGCCGTGCGGCACTTGTCCAGCAGGATCTCGTCGATCTTGTCCTGCAGCCCCGCAAAGGGCAAGGAGACGAGCTCGCGGTTCTGGCCGGTTTCGCACATCTTCTCGATGAGCTTGCGGAGGTAGGACTTTTGCATTGCTTCGTCTTTCATGGCGAGGAGGGCGGAGTGGGCGACGTCGAAGTGGGAGATTATCGTTGCTGCGCTGAATAGGCGGGACAGTAACTCGGAGTTGATGGATGCGCTTTCCGGGTCGTGGAGATTGGTGAATTGTAGGGCGAGCCGGGCGAATTCGATGACGAAAGAGTAGGCCTTTTGCTTTTCGTAGAGGTTCACTATGTGGCTGTGGTATTTTGGCAGACCGTTGTTGAGGAGATTCCATTCTGTGTCGTCTAGCAGGCCCGAGCTGTGTCTCCCGATGTTGCGATGTGATATGCCTGTTAGATGTTAGTAATCGGGCGCATCAGCGTAAGGTCGACGAGTGTTTTACTTACTCAAGCCAATGGCAGCCTTCTTGAAATACATCGCTGCAGTGTCGTAGTCTTGCAGCGCAAGGAAGACGCGGCCCTGGACGTATGTAGCGAAAGCATCCTGTCCGGCAAAGGGGCTGAGTTGGAGAGCCAGGTCCGGTCGATCTGCCTTCAACAGGAAGCACTGGTGGAGATATGGCAGGAGATCAATGTCGCTATCAAAAGCGCACAGGTTCGTGACCACATTTGTAATACACGTCATTAGTGGTTGGCTTTCCGCTTCTGACAGTCCAAGAAGGTGGCCCAGGATACACTCCAGGACAGTGATAACCTGTGGCTCGTCTCTGCCGCGCTTGGAGGCCGCCGGCGAACTGCTTCCTGATACTGATGACCGTCTTGATGCTGGTACCGCCGGGGCGTTCATCTCCGTCTTTGCCATCCATTTGACGTGCTCGAGTCGCCGGAGTGCTGCTATTATCTTGCGGTAGATAGCGCCGACATCAAACCTCGAGTGTAGTGCGTCTTCCTCGTTATCGAATTCGAACTCCATATGGACAAGCAAAATCAGCTGGCTGAACAGAATTTGCCAGTGCAGATCCGAAGTGTCTTGCGTTGCCCGAACGACCACGCTCCGCCCAAGATTGGTGAAGGCAAACTGGAGCTCGCGGCTATTCTCGTCGTTGTCCGCCCTCAAGAGATCAAACAGATCTTCATAGAGCGAGGGAGTAACCGTCCGGAAGTTCGGGCCCAGACTATCGACCACCTGGTTACACTCCTCTTCCGTGACCTGCCGCCAGAAGCCGGCCTTGTCGGAGAAATACTGCAGCCGCTCCTCGTCGGTCTTGGCCTGGTCTTCGAACATCTCCGACTGTAGCGCCGCTCTGCAGAGCTGCAACATGCCGTCGGAGAAGTTGTCTACAAAGTCCAACCCAGTCTTAACCAGCGCCGCGACATCCTCGCTGTTCTTCTCCGGTGCGTTCATGTTGTGGCACACAGCATCAAGACTGCTGCACTGCCTGATAGCAACCGCAATATCAGCGCAGAGCACCCACGGCATGCCGAGGTCCATATCCACCACGAGGGAGAGTGCTTCTCCGCGTTGCTTGTCCAGCTCGACTAGCAGCCGGTAGAATCTTCGCCATTGAACCTCGCTTGATGCGCGAAACTGGTCATAGTCCATCCTGCCCGCCGAGCCCTGATCAAGCGTCGTAGTTGAACCTATGACGGCGCATATCGACTCGGCCAGCGTTCTGCTCCCCCTCGACGACGTGTCCTTCGCCGAGCCTGAGCCCTTTTCGTACATCGCTAGCGCAGTTTCCAGGGTTGATCTTGCGAAGCGGCCTGGGAAGAAGATGAGGTCAAGCCACCTCTCAGTGGCATCGGTCGGGTCGCAAGAGCTAGACGTCTGCGCAGTCGGTGGCACATTGTCGAGGAACACCGACTTCCATCCGGCACTCCACGGACCTGCGCTACTCTTAGGGCGTAATTGAAGAGTCTGAACCCTGTAGGTGAAGTTGTTCTTCCACAACGTCCAGATTTCCGGCCCTTCGTCGTGCTGCGCGATACCAAAGTCCGCCAGTGTCCATACGTCCAAAGACGACGGTGCTTGCGGAGTGAGGTTATGGTTAGGAAAGAGATCGGCGACGAGTACCGATCCCTGGTTGTTCCCCTTGACCTTCCAGAACTTGAACTCGCCAGCACCGATCGGAGAGTAGGTAACCACCAGACACTGGCCTTGTGCCGTGTTGACTATCCGGATCAAATTGCTTTGAGATGGCTCGATGATCCACTTTCCGACCTCTTGCGGGTCTCTGCTTGTGTTCAGGATGTCGCCGGTGTAGAGGATCTGGCCTGTCCGCACATCCCACACCCGCATGCGATGGTCGAGGCAGATGGTGAAGAGGAAGTTCGTATCGTCGTAGCCCATGGATGTTGCTGCCACCGACGTAGCAGCTGTCAGTTCCATGTTGATCTTCTCGTGTCTGACGGTTTGGGTTCTTTGGAAGGGCACTAGGCCACGAAGGCTCTGGCCCCAGCCGGCGACATTGTAAATGGTCTCCTTCCACGGACTGCCGTGAGTAGCTACTATACGTTAGTTCCCGCTGCCATCCCTATATGTGACTTGGGAAGCCTACCTTCAAGTGACTTGTTCTTGTCAAACCTGAGGATGCCTCCATCGTGCATAGTCACGATCAACTGATCCGGGCTGACAGCAACAAGCCTGTGGGGGTACTTGAACCCGAACCCTGGCGGCGAATACGACTTGCAAGCGTCGCTAAAGTTGGTTTCAGTAGCTGAACGTTTCCTGAAGGCATCAGGCCGGAGTGTGATCGAGTGCAGGACGTTAGCATGGTCGACAACAAAGACGGTCACCGCGTCGTGTTCCGCGCAGTCGGCGAAGCCGATGCATGAAGTCCGTAGTAGCGAGTTAAATTTGAGGTGTAGTATGAGCGTCGCATCGGGTTCCTTTTGCCGTTTGCAGACGTCGGCAGCTCGAATGCTCAGGATGGTATCGTTCTCCAGCACCCTCCATAGAAAGCTGCGCGGGGAGTCATGGTGCTTCCGGCGGTATATCGACGAAGCTGTGGCTAGGTTCTTGACTCGGTACGCCTTCTCGTCCTCGGAAATGGAGGCCCCGTTCGTTATGCGGGAGACGGTGCGGGAGTGGGAGCTTGCTGAAGGGACGCGGAGCTGGACGATGGACGAAGCTGATTGCGGTTCGAGGTTCAGGCGCGTCTCCTTGTACACGTAGTGCACTTCTCCGGGAGCCATCTTGCTTCCATCCAGCCACTAATTAAAGATGTTCCGTCGTTATTCAGTATTGTGTCGCGGTTCGTGAGCAAAGATAGGTCGACGCGCTCTTGCGTATGGTTGGTTAAGGTAGCTTGATGCGCGTGGCAGAATTTCTGCCCGCCTTTTTTCGAGCTTCGATGAGCTCAGTCGCCAGGTGACAAAGAACTGGAAGCTTACCCCGTTAAATGCATCGTACCGCATATAAGCATAGGTAGGTAATGCAGGCAAGTCCTAATGACGGTGCGACAAACGTATCTTATGTTTCGGTCTTTCAAAGTACAGCCAGAGATGGATGATTCTGAGTTTGGTATTACTAGTAGCAAGTAGATACATAGAAGTTTGGTATGCAATGAAGAGCCCAATCTCAATAATACGGATCAGACCGAATGACCCGTTAAACGCCACGCCCATATGCTAGCTCTTCAGTCGTTCCTCCGTCCCACGTCTGTCATGAAGCCATCTAAGATTAATGCAAACAACACCTCAGTCGGATAGCCCTCGTCTAATCCTTCTCCATGTCCTTGGGCGCTGGGTCACCAATACCGTCCTCGTTGATGGCAAACATACAATCGCTCTCCGGCAAACAAGGGCTGTCATAAATCTTCGCGATTCTGGTCTCTCCTCGTCCCTTCTTCAAGCTGATACGTGTCGTGCTGGCGTGGGCAATGATGTTGCCACCAATAGGCTTCTTCGGGTCGGGGTTGAACATGGCGGACGGACCACCGTCAACCTGGGCCACGACCTGGTTGGTGATGACCACTGCAATTCCAAACTCGTCGGCCAACCGCTGAAGGGTACGCATGAACTTTGCCAGATGTGTCTGTCTGGAACTCAGCTCGCCACGACCGACGAAATCCGTGCGATAGAGCGAGGTCGCCGAATCCACAATAAGAAGACTGAAGCGGGTCTCGCACATCATCGTCGCCGCTTGGTTCAGTAGTTGCAGTTGATGGTCCGAGTTGTATGCTCTCGCGTAGGCGACGTTGTCGAGGACTTCCTCGCCCGAGAGACCGTACCGACTGGCCACCGCGAGGAGACGCACTGGGCGGAAAGTGCCCTCTGTGTCGATGTACAAACACTTGCCCTCGCCACCACCCATATCGAACGGGAGCTGACATGTTACTGCCAGTGTGTGGCAGATCTGCGACTTGCCTGTCCGGAACTCTCCGAAGATCTCGGTCACACTGCCCGTCTCGACGCCGCCAGCCAGAAGAGTATCGAGATTCTTGGAGCCGGTGGTTATGGAGATGAGCTCGCTGCGGCGTTGGTGCATCTCGGTTGCGGTTGTGAAGCCCATAGGGACAAGTTTCGAGGCTGGAGTCACACATTGTTAGACTTGTTCGATTATCGCAAAATGGGTATTGCCTTACCTTCAGCCAAGATCTTTCCCGCCTTCTGCTCGGAGATGCCCTTGATCTGTTCCAGCACTCGTCGAGGGGTGTAGGCAACCGACTCCACAGTGTTGAAGCCGCCATCAACAATAAGTTGAATATCGCGCTTGGTAAGTCCCGAAATACCCTAGATTCTCGTCAGTATATCGACTGATGTGGTAATCGGAAGCTAAGACATACCTCGAGAGCTGACAGCGGCGTGGGCGCGCCAGGACCTGTCATTCCTCCATCGTCAACCATCGTATCCTCTTCAGACATGATGACTGTGATTTGAGAGATTG
The DNA here is from genome assembly GCA_001879275.1 of Coniochaeta ligniaria NRRL 30616. Lineage (NCBI taxonomy): Eukaryota > Fungi > Ascomycota > Sordariomycetes > Coniochaetales > Coniochaetaceae > Coniochaeta > Coniochaeta ligniaria. Next base: position 3,815,133 of record KV875093.1, on the reverse strand, counting down.
AACGCTGGGGGGGGAAAGCGTATAGATGCCTGGCTAAAGACGGGACAGGATGCTGGGTGACGAATGCGGGACGGCTTCAAGTTGGTGAGACTGGAAAAACTGCTGTGGAAGTTCGGTGGCGGAAAGATGTCCAGTTTGTTGACGCGTCTCTTGAATCGCCTCGGAAGGAAGGCGCGTCTGGGACAGCAAAAGCCCCACCTCCTTCACACAACACCATCGCGCGTAATCACGTGACTCCTTTTAGACAACCTCCTCGTCGGATATTTCCAACTTCCAAAATCTACAGGAGTCTTGAACACAGGAAACGCATTAGATTTCCAGGGTCACACAGTTACCAAGAATCGGAAACCATTACGAACAGCCTGTCAGAGCTTTGCAAATGCATCCACGCCCCCTAAATTATCGCGCCGGCTGGCGCTCCAGTTCGTCGGCAGACTGGACGCTTTACAGGAGACATCACATCAGCACGAAGTCTATGACGAGGCAAAAACCCAAATCTTCAATTGTCATATCCAACCAGACAGGATGCTTTTGCCACGCGTCCAACGCCGTATGTCCGCGCAGATCTATGCCAACCCCTCAACAGACTATGCACAAAACAACTGTAGATCTCATATCTTCCCCGGCGGCTCAGCCATCAACGAAAGTCGCCCTGGCATCCTCGCCGCTTTCTCGTCTCATAGCTTCATCACACTGAGTGCTGCTTCCTGGCATCGTCTCCAAAACTTCGTACTTCGTAAAGCATTACTCAAAAGTTCCGACTAGCATTCTGCTGTTGCAATGTCTGGGTATACGACATCTGTCTCGTCGCCCTCGCCGGCCTGGGAGCAAGATTCTGCGGCTCAAAGCCATCGGCGTCGACATTGTCGCCGTTCGCCCTAAATCCATGGAGCGTCCCAGAAGTGCCAGCCGGCAAAACCTCAAAGTCCGGGTTCGCCTTTCGCGATGGCTTGTTGGCATGCAAATCTCCCGGGCCAAAGGTCGGCTCAGGCGCCGGTAATTCCTGACCAGATAACGGCGGCGAGTAGTTTCCGCCATAGGTAAGTGGCGAGATCGGTGTCCGGGTGCCCGAGGATTCGTACGGGTCCCGCCTTTCTTTCTCCGGCGAACCGCGAGGCACCGACGTGTAGGAAGGACGCGAGTCGAGCCGTGCTCTCGACGTGTACATCCTCGAGCTGTGAGATGAGGCATAGCTCCTGCCGCTGCCGCTCCGTGCGCTGACTCCAGATCTCGGCTGCGAGTCCGTCGATTCGCCCGAGGAGGAGGCAGAGCTCCGTTGGCTCGGTCGCCGGGGGTTCCGCGCTGGTATATATGTGTCGTAGGTCGTCCTGGTAGGGCTGTATCTGTCGAGTCTCCTGAGTGTATCCTCGTTCAAAGCGCTGACAACCCGCGGGTGCTTCGGTCTCGACGCGAACTGAGACTTGCGAGGAGTGCCAGACCCGTTGCTCGCGAGTGACTCGGCGTCGGTGAGCCGTTGGAAGATGGACGCATCAGACTGGCTCCCCCTCTGTTCCGTGGTGGACCTCGAGTCGTCCACCTGTTTCCCTTTCTTATTCGGGTCTGCATCCGTGCCGATCAAGGTCGTCGTGGACTGGAGACGGGTTTTCGTTTCGACATTAGGTGTGGCCGGGCGAGATATCCAGATACCGTCCACCTCGACACCTCCTTGTATTGCTCGAACGCCAAACGGGATCTCCGCACCACGTTTGGATGAGACTGGAACGCCGGCCTTGCGCATCTCGGTGAAGCGTGCTCGTTTCTCCTCGTCCAGTATTTCTTGTTTTCTCATAAGTCGGTTGTTGTACCATAGTTTGCCGAGGCCTAAACAGAAAACGGATATGATGCACATCGCCAGGACCTAGCTGGGTTAGCTGATGCTCTCGTCAGGCAGAAGGAAATCAACTCACGAAGGTCATCTGCTGCCATAGTTGCCAGTTTTTGAAGAATATGCCATTAGCCATTTTGGCGGATAATTCCAGAGAGAGCGAAAGGACTGATGATAGTATAGCTATCACTATCAGTTGTAGTGGTGAGTAGCAGGTACGTAAAGGTTTGCCAGCCTCCAGACAGGAATTGATGCAAACGCAAGTCGAGTTCCTCAAGTCCAGAGCCCTCAGGTTATTGCTTCTCGCGGATGGTGCATTCAGCGGTAAATTCCCGGTTGGTTGGCAAGCCACGCCTGCTGACGGCTGAGATGCAATTCACTCGAAGGCGAGGAAGGAGCAGTGAACAGGCAGGACAAGTCTCTGATGTCCACCAACAACGGAACTTTGCTTGCTGGATCTTCACGGCGTTATCAGAGCAAAGTCTCGGTCAACCGCTGGTGGTTATATCGAATTGAATCTCGATGACGTCCTCAGTCTCTCCACGGCCGTCTCAAAACCTCCACCCTCTTCTCGAAACAGACCCGGATTCCGAATCTCAGCGCTGCTCGCCCGTCTGTCGCCCCGTATCCAGCCAAGCGTCCAAGTTTCTTTTAGAGTTGGATCCGAATCCGGGAGGCCGCAAACTTTACGGGCCGCTGTGCAACAGGGGACGGCGTGTTTGTACCACGGCAAGCCTCCTGATCCGTTTCGCACAGCTCCAGCCCTGGGTGCGGGTAGCTGCAGTTTGCCAGTATGTTGGTTCTGGCTGTCCCTCCAACACACGATGACGACCCCCGACACTGACTCTGGAAATAGAATCCGTATGCTGCACGACCGGCAGTCACGAAGTCGAGGTACGGCAGCAAGTATGAGCTTCAACGCGAGTGACGAAGCGACCGAACATTCAGTCCCAACATCGTACAACAAGGGACACGATAGTTCGTTTAGTAAGGAGGTGTCTATCCAGACACACCACTTGGCGGTCAAACGGGCATAGCAGCCATTTTGTATGAGACTATCCATGGCACGGATAGCAGCAGGAATATCACACGCCCTGACCGCGAGAAGCCACAAATCAACGCCCTGCCAGCAGCATCGTGGGGCCACTTCTGGATTGCTATTATCCAACCGTGTCTGGATGACTTCTTTCGGTCTAGAATAGACGCACACCAGGGAAGCGGGGACGTGCCTAGCAGCAGCGAGAGGTCCAGTTCGCCAGGCTAAAGCGTCGATATGACAGCAATGTCGGCCGAGTAATAGACCACACGGCCAGACCGCAGAGATCTGATATTGCAGTTGGAACCCTACTCGACGAAAAAACCAGGCTCATGGTAGTTCTGAAGACAGTCACTTAACGTCTCCTGGCCAGGGGTAAGTGCCGTGCATACGTGAGCACTGGGGTGACGTGATGACGGCGTCTTCCCCACAAAGAACGAATATATTGCGCCGAGCCCAGACTCCGGCAAAAGCAATAAACTCCCGAGCAAAACATCGCAGGCCCTCTATATTGACTTACCACCTTGATCCGCCAGGCGGGCATTCATCCATATTGAGCTGGACCTTCGAGATCCATATGGTCTGGGGCACGATATAAACATCGGCAGAAAATTTTCGGTCTGTGGGAGCACATCCGTCCAAATCGACGATGGCAGGTCACACGGGCGGAAGCGACCTTATTGCTTCGATCACGACTGACGGGATCAGCGCGTACCTGAACACGGACCCGAACACGGAGTTTGTGTTCGCGGAGAAAAGGAACAGAAGCATCTTCCTTTCTAGAAGCTCGGAACTGAGTTTGCCAAAGCAAGCTGTGGAACAGACGTTGGAGAGACATTGAATTAGCGCTACCGAAGATTTGGCAACGGCCGCTGCACCGCCCAGACTCGATAAGGTATAGCCTCTGAGCGGAGGATCTTCAGGGGAGCATCTGCCGCTCAAGCCCCCTGTTCGTATCGTCGATGTAACGCTAACGAAAACCCGTCGAACGACAACTGAGCGTGCTTCCTAACGACAGAGTCCATGACGGTACAAGATCGTTTACGAGTATGAGGCGAGGGGCGACGGACCCTGTGCGAGAAGCCAAGCTCTAACATACATCACGAGACACCTTTATCATCCGAAGCACTTGTCCTCGAAACCCGCACACCTCCTAATGGATCCAAGCTTCAGCCCGGCGACATGATCTGCCGTTTCTATGATCGCACATATGAAGATACGAGCTATCAGTCATGCAAGGAGCTAGCCAACAACCGGGCTCTTACATCGAGAAGTTCTTCTTTCTGAATCCTCTCCTGCTACCCGACTGCTCGAACATCGAGCCGAATACGCTGTACTGCGGTGGCAGATTGTACGCTTAACAAGACCACCCGTTCTTCCATATCCAAAGTCGGCATTCGGGAGGAATACCACGCTGGCATATGTTGAGCGAGTGCTTACGTATGCCATGCTCCGTGACAATATGCTTCGATGGAGCTCAGTCGTAACTGAGTTTACCCAGCGTTGGACTTCACGTCATCGGTTCTATGAGTAAGGACGGGTATTCTAGATCGTCTCTCGCTACTATCCATGTTGGTCTCTTAGTACGTATCTGTTCTCCTCATTGTCATTCTCATATCGTGACCTGCCTTCAACGTTGTCCGCAGAGATTCGCGAAGTCGTGCATAATTACAACCATCGGTGACAGCAAATTAGGGGACATATAGCTGCTCCTCGGCATCACGGTCTCTGCGCTACGCAGAGCTAGAAAATGAAGACCGCTTTCACAGCTAAGACCAATGCAACGACCACGAGAGCAGTTACAAGCATAAGAAGGTATGAGTCGGATATGAGTCCGCTCGTGGGTTGGTAAACATGTAACCGTACTCTGGCAGCCTCAAACAGGTAGGGGCGCAAAACAATACAGCTTGTAGCTGTACAGCTCATGTTCCACGACCATCTTCACATCGATTGCGAGTCCGGCTTCTACTCGATGTCCTGTCCTTCTATAGGAGCATCTTCATCAGACGAGCACATCCGGCAGCCATCACACTCTCCGCCGCCCTCTATTCTAAACCAAAATAGATCAGTTCCCCAGCTGCGCCGCCCTCCTAACCATCCACTCCCCAGCAGAGTACACCTTCCCCTCGTCAACCTGCTTCTGAAACTTGCCCGCGACTTTGACCTGCGTCCCATCATCAAACTTCGGCAGCGGCTTCATCAGCGCGTCATTATGCGGCCTCACAAAATACACCACACTATACCGGTCATGCCGCCCCTGCTCCCCCGGCGCCGGCACGACGCGATGCTTCGCCGACTTGAGCCGCCCATTTGTGAACGTAACCATAGCGTCACCTAACTCCCCGTCAGCACATCACACACCTCCCACAACCGCACAGAAGGGGGCTAGGCAAACACAAAACATACCAAGATTAACAACAGCATGTCCCTCAACAGGCACAACCCACTCCCACCCCCCCGTCCTCCCCTCAATCTGCAGTCCCCCCAGCCAATTAAACAGCACCGTCACGCTCCCAAAATCCGTATGGCTCGGCAGTCCCACGGCACCCTCGTCCTGCACGGCCTTCTTCCTCGTGAGCCTCACATGATCCCCGCTCGGCATGTCGAATCGATTCAGCCCCTCCAGCTCCCCTTGCCCCAAACCCATCTCCCTCTCCAGCGCCGCACAGACGACCATGCCCATCCCGTGCGCGCCCCGCATGAAATCGGCGAATAGAGGCTTCTCGCGGGTGATGACGTCCGGGTACGGCCGGGACGGCACGACGTCGAGCATGTGGTCCTTCCCCACGTTCCAGAACTCGGTGCTGTCGGGTCTTTGGGTCAAGTCCGTCTGCTTGACTGTGCCGGCGGCCTTGTAGCCGAAGAGGCTGACGCCTTTGTGCAGGTGGAAGGCGTTCTTTTCTTCTAACGACGCATCAAAAGACCGTTTTGCTAGAGAGAGGAGTTGTTCGGACTCTGATAGGAGAGTGCGCCCGACGTCTGAGTCGCGCAGGTCGAGGTAGAAGAAGCCGTAGGTCTGCGCGGCGGCCAGGACGGCCGCGCTCGCGGCGGGGGAGGCGGAGAGGAGGGCGGCGGAGGAGATGCGGGCTATGGGCGCGTGGGGGAGGGTGGTTGGGAAGGGGGGGAGGGAGGAGAGGGAGGAGGAGACTGGGGAGGTTGAGTGAGGCATGGTGAATGCAGCTCGTAGGTCCTTGTTTGGTGTCAGGTTGGTAGAGGGCGCATGTAGGTCTGTCTGGCTTGCTGTGCAAGACAGACGTGAATGTGATATACGCTGATTAGACGAGATTCTGTTGATCAGAGGTAGGCACAGCTTCGAGTAAACTTAAAGTCACCCGCGTCTCCGAGTCGTTTCTCTATTTGTAGTCTCCGTGTCTTCCAGTGTTTGCTCAATGCGGCGAGTATGTGTTGATCAAGGTTCAACATATGACCCCTTCCCCGCACTCACCTCCTCCTTTGACGCATCTCGCCCACGCCGGCAGTCGAATAGTGCAAACGGACACTAGACACACGAACGGGTGTATCACGGATTTTGTCGGTTATCGTGATCTGATGTAATGGTATGCAGGTCATGCATCCTAGGTTGGGTGTTCATGCTGTCCTCCTATAAGATAACCGCGCTCCAGACTCGCGACGTTCTGCATAACGCTCTCGGTACTTCTTTTTCAGCCGGTGTCAGACGGATGACTACGATGCTCTGGTTCGCGCCAGAATATCAGCTTTCTTTCAGGCAGTACATGGTAGACTGCCTTAAGCTGCTCTCCCCCTGAGGTGCAGAGGCGTGGATGCCTTGCCATACCGGTGCTAAGAGCAAACACTTTGCCTGGACACCGTAAATAGTTATGGTCAAATGGTAAAAAGCCAATGATGATCTGCTCCTTGCTGCTCTGAACCATTCATGTCAAACATCACGTAGAATGAGATACAAAACAGGAACATAGAAGCAAAAGTGATTCGACCCAGGCTTGAACTGGGGACCTTCAGTGTGTTAGACTGACGTGATAAACCAACTACACCATCGAACCGCACACCAGCCGTTGAGCTGCTGATGCTACGTCCAGGGCCCATGGAGAACCATAAACCGCGAAGCAAGCCAAGTGGAGATGGATATCTCTCACGAGTCATGGTGGCAGGGAGACCCATGCCGCAGCAGGTAGTAGGGTGAGAGGCTAAACGGCCCACCTCCTGATTGTTAGGATTCTCGGTCAGGGACATACCTGGTAGATCTGAAGGCGAATGCAAGTCCTGGTTGTCGAAGGAGTCTGTAATCATCACAACCGTGATCCAAGGAAGCGCGAGATGATGGATACTGATAAAGCCATTCTCGGTACCGCTATATATGAGACTGCCAAGTCTAGCAGGCTGTCCATCTATGTCAAGTCCCCGCCAACTATCCCTCGAACACCCCGGACGGGGGCCAGGCGATGTATAAACCGATGAAGTCTGCTCCTTGTCCTTGTCCAAGACTGCTCATAGTTCGACGTCCACGCCTGCAGACCACGAAACGAGAAAATCATCCTGCGTCAAAAGCGTAAATCAATGCAACCCGAAGACATTACCTCCCAGACATACGTAGCCATAAAGGAAACCGTTTTGAGCGTCAAAGTCCGAGCAAGAACTCCTATATCCCTGTAGGTGTAGCAACGCCCGTGCAAAAGTGTGATAAAAAGGCTCCTCGGCCAAGTGAAAGAAGCGAAGCGAAATCAAAAAGAGGGGGGGAGGTAAGAAACGATCTCTTACTGTGCCAGTCCATATCCACAATGCCTCAACCCAACCGTACGGGATGGCATGTATATGCCCGTCGCCGTTCCAAAAACGCCGTATCCAGTCTGAGTGTAAAAACAGCAACAAAGTGCAGATCGTGGTCGCTGGATGTTGCCCACTACCGAATATCCAGCTGGAACGGCTTGAAGCGGCCGCCTATGGTCGCGCATCGGGGACACTTCCTGCGAGCTCCTTGTTCGCCCATGAGAACGTCGACGCACGCCTGGCAAAGGCCGCAGACACACTCGGTACAAGCATATGACTCTCTGAGAAGCGACACGCCTTGACACGCAGCGCAGTAGATCTGCGTGTTCTGCGACGAGAAGCTCGGCGACGAATCTGACAGTCCACGCGACTCGATGTGGAAGTTCTCGCCGCTCCCACCGCTCTCCACGGATGGAAACGGGTCAGGCGCCTCCTGGTTGTAAGATGGCGGCGTGAGGGCTTGTTGAAGAGGCGATGCTTGGTAGCTCTGGAAGCTATGCTGAGGAAATGGCGGCATTGAACCTCGTTGGATCGAGACGGGCGATTGCGGAACCTGAGGAGTCAGGCCGCTGTGGTCGTAGACTTGAGGGGAGAAGAGACGTACAGGAGTCCTGTCCTCATCTATATCTTCGGTTGCCGAAGCAGCTGCATCGATAAGATCTTCCCAGCGTTTCCCGAAGTCCACTCCCGCAGGCTCCGCAGACAGGGCCTTCCTATCAGCTCCACCCGGCCTCAGATAGTCGGGTCCATCGTTCTGTAGCCGTCGAAGCCAGTCGGCGGCAGCTCCCTTTGACTTCTTTCGCTGATGGCTCCTCTTCGTCACCGATTGCTTCCGCGGACGATTCGGCGCGATGCCTCTGTGTATCGGCGGCAGGGTAGACGACCTCCCCGGAGGTGAATTGGCAAGGATTGATGGGAGCATCTCTCGTGGCCTACCTCCTTCGTAGTTCGGGAAGCTGGTGATGTCATTATTATTCAGATTGAGAGGCGGCAGCTCGATCGAAGATCGAGCGAAACGGCCACCTTCAGTGTCCGAATGCCAATCCTGCAATGCGGAACTGGTCAGCTCTGTGGGGAAAAGAAACTGCCACGAGCCGGTATCAGGGCTAAAGCCTACAGGTTCAGAGTCCCATGTGGACTCTGTCTTGTGATTGTGAAGCTGCGCAAGTGCTGCGGCAGCGGGAAGTAGAGAACCGCCTGGATAGTCATCCAGACCACGAGGTGTTCCCGGGTTGCTCGATTCGTCAAGGTGGTAGCCGTGTGACAGACCCTTTGTCTGCCCGAGGTGCTGCGAGCCCGAGTTCTGCTGCGGCTGCGGTCGGTCGCTTGGCGCGGTAGTGATCATCAGAAGGAAGCTTTCTTCGGTCGCCGGCAGCTTCGAGATGTAGTGTTCCGGATGAGCGCGACGGATGTGCTCTTGCATCGAGCGATACCGCTTCTCCTGTCATTGAGAAGAATTGTCAGCATGGCAAATACGGTGATAGAGCTATGAACCCCTCATCCGAAGCTGACGAGAGCTCGCGCCGGGTCGCCTGGGACTACTCACGCCGATGCAGCGCTTCCTACAGCTAGAGCCATCTTGGTTGTGCAAGGGACACACGACTTCGTTATTTGTGTCGGTGATCGAGAACGACGAAGTGAGAGCGGAAGACCTGGGCGGCATCTTGGAAACCCCACCATGCGCTGTTATCGCGGATGGGCTGCGGCGGGGATGTTGAGACGATAGCTGTTGATAAGGATATCGGACTGTCGTGGATGTTCAATTGACGAAGCTCGTGATAGTCTAGCTTTCGCATCTGAGTTTGCGAAGCAGAGCTTAATTTTCAGCTCGGCCGATTGATCGTGGGCAGCTTCCTAGCTCCTCAAGCAGGTGTAACAAGAGGTGTTTCGAAAGGATGTGTGGGTGGTGGTTGAAAGTCGGGCAAGGGAGCTGGGGAGGGGACAAGATTGGGCGGTGCTTGGATAAAGGGAGAATGAGGGGGGGAAAAGGAACCAAGCTTTGGCCGGAGCTTGGGGAGGTGAAAATTAGCAGGAGGCAAGTCAGGTAAGGTAGCAGCTAGACTAATAAGGCTCAAGGATCAACCGAAACCAGAAGTGGTGGTCAGAGTCCACACCCGCGCTGCTGGTGTGTGCTGTGTGCTGTGTAAGTACATGCCCAGTATGCCTTACCCCGGAGAGTCATGGGGCGCTCATGATGGTACCGGAACAGCGGCATCAGCTTCGACATGTGCCCAGCAACTGGGTACCTTACTTCCCAAGATAGCAGCGGTCGAGTACATTGACAGGGAGACGCCGACATCATAAAGGGTCACTGCACCATTATGCATAAAAAACCGAAAGGCGTGGGCTGCAGACGCTCGCATTGTTTCCGTGGCGTCACCAGCGAGAGTGGCAGCGTACCTGCAAGCTTCGGGAGTCGATCAATGGCGCAAGAGGGTAGCAAAGAGCAATGCCGTCGATTCTATTCGTTCAGGTTTGCTGATGCTCCCGTCTCAGTCTAGGTAGCTGACTGTCCAGACTGCCCTGTTCAGCTTGTCCAACATCTGCTGCCACAAAGACGTACCGTCCTACCGTCTTCCAAAGCTGGATAAGGTACACTGGCCGTGGGTAAGGCAGCGTCAGCTATCCGGATTCTGACTCGCTCGAGAATTGGACGGAGACTCGCGCCGGATGAAGGAGGTGGGTCACTAGCCTGAAGCCGTCAATCCCAAGCTCCTGATTGGCGGCACAGCTTCATGCAGCTTCGGCGGGGGCCCTGGAAGCTCCAGAGGTGAACTCGACAAGGAGGAAGGAGCCCCCATTTCTTGATAAAGTCCCCTTCCCCGCTGATGATAGAGGAGCTACCTTACCGACTACCTTACCTCTACTGACTGGCACACATGGGCAGGCCCTGCTGTGGGGGTGGAAATAAATATTTACCTTATGCTTGATGGCCGCATTCCATCTGCCGTCCTGCAGACTCTTAATGTGCAAGAGATCCAGTGAGAAAAGCCAACAGGTCCGGACTGGGTGCCGCCTGCCGAGGAGGACGGTAATGCCGAGTTCAAGATCGAGGGTCTTTACTGTGGGGCGGAGCTCAGGTGGGGCAGAGCGTCATTCGTCATTCTACATGTGAAGACGAGGCACTGTGGAATTGAAGCTCGACGAGATCTTGGCTTCTAGAAGTGAGTCGAGACGCGCAGTTTGGAATGTCCACAGTGGTAAATCTGGACCATTTCAATCCTACGAAATGGTATCTTATCTGGCAAGCAAGAATCACGGAAGGAGAGGCTTGGAAGTTGCGACTTGCGAGGCTCACGTCGCCCCTGCCATTCTCAAGTTCTTCCAAGGTCGCTCGGATCGAAGCCACGCTTGAGATTTCTCCAAAGGTATTATAATGAGGAAGAACTTAACGTGAGAGTGTTGAATGAATCGACTTTGAGGGCTGCCTGTTCGATCGAATGCATTTGCCACCGGATATCGCAAGCTTTACACCTGCTGTAGGATTACGCATGTTACTACAACCCGAGCTCTTCGGTATGAACAAATGTGTGGAATGGCTTCTTGGACGCGGTTATCAACACCTAAAACACCTATGTCTCTGCGCTAACCGACCACAGTGCTTACACTGCGGACTCAAGTGCTGCTTTTCTCTGCAATCTGATCAGCGCATACAGCCAAGGCCTCAATGACTGGTCTCAGGGATAGGTCGTCAAATGAGCCTCTTGTTGCTATATATGCCAGTCTGAACTGACGAGTTTTCGCCCGAGAGCCAAGCTTGGTAGACGGAAATGGCAGCGGAGATCCTCTGGCGTCGTCAGTATCGGCATTTCGTCTGTCCAGCAAATATACGCGCCTTGGCCTTTTAGTGTTTTCTGTCAGCATGAGATACCATGACTCGCCTTCTTGGGTCTTCCTCACAGTTTTCTCTTCTCGACAGGAAGCGAGAGGACATCAATGATTCAACATCTTCCAGTTCGCAACGAACTGCCGCTGAAGTCCCAGGGCTAGTGCCGACCTTAGTCGAGCAAGCCACAAGCCACAGCTCTCTTCGACTTGCTCCGTCTCGCCTTGACTTGCCCGGAGTCTCGACATCCCTGCCAAAGCCATGCACCATGCCTCGCATCGTTCGCGTCAACCTTCCCTCCGGCTTTTTTCTTCACAGCGAGTCCATATCAACTGGGGCCGTGGACATGGTCCTACAGCGCTTGACAAGGTCAGCGTGTCTTGTAGTCGACCATTCAGAACTCAACATGCCTCTCCATCGTCTCTTTCCACTCGTCATATCTCACGAGCAAACCCTTCGAGCACGCTTCCCCCGCATGCTTACCGGTTGTTTCGTGCGTGAACATCCTCTTCAAGCTGAAGAGCTTGGCTTCTCATGCGTTTCAATCGAGGTGGCTTGCCGTATAACTATCCCGGTCGTCGTTAATTGTGCTGTTCCTGTCACCTCTCTTCTCATTTTTGTTACATATACTGCAGCTGCTTGACATTCTCGCTGCTGATGTCTTGTAGCCTGCCATGGCACTGACAGTCAAACACATAAACGATGATGCCTCGTTTCTCCTCTCGTTCGAGCCGCTCATCACAGATCCGAGGACTGGTCCCAGGCCTGAGCCCTTCAGGATTCTCCTCGATCCATGGATTACCGGGCCATCGACCGTCCTCCACCCGAAGATGTCCGTCACGCACCAGAAACATCAAGCATGTGTAACATCATTGGCGGAACTACCAGAGCCTGACCTGGTCATCATTTCACAGCACATACCAGACCACTGCAACGAGGCCACCTTACGCCAGCTACCAGCGACGGGGACCAAGACCATTATCCTCGCCGAGCCGACCTCAGCACGCACCATCCGGGGCTGGAAGTACTTTGACAAGGCGAAAGTGCAGACGATCCCGAAATGGGACGACTGGGGTCCTAAGAAAGGCGAGAACATTGTTCGGATCCCCCTTGAACCGGTCATCGCCGGCGGAGAGCCCGGTGAAGTCACCGTCGCATTCATCCCGCAGCGCAAGGACATGATGGGGCTCCACAGCGCGGTCGGCATCACATATCGGCCTCCCACGACATCGCCGTCGACGTTGCCTGCAGGAGGTGACAAGCCGTTAACCCCAGGTACCCCCGTCTGGACGCCGCCGGCGTCGCCCACGCCACGCAAATCATACACCAACCTGACCAACCTCTTCTCCTCCTCGAACCACAACCCAGCGTCAGGCGAGCTATCACCAGCAAGCCCAACATCCCCCGGCATCTTCTCCCTCCGCTCCGCCCGCTCAGCATCTTCCCTCCCCCGCTCAATATCCTCCTACTTCACCACCAGCACAGCAGCAACCAGCACCGCCACAACCCCAAACTCTCCACCACCCCCAGACCAACCCCAACCCACCTCCTCCCCCCCAACCCAACCAGTCCTATCCCTCCTCTTCTCCCCGCACGGCATATCCCCCCCCTCCCTCCAATCCTACGCCACCTCCCACCTGTCCCCCCTCTCCGCTTTACCACTCACCGCCCTCCTGCACTGCTTCGACACAATCACCAACCCCTGGTGGCTGGGCGGCGAGATCCTGCTCGGGGCGCCGGTAGGCGCCGTCACGGCCGCGCGGCTCGGGGCCAGGGTGTGGATCGGCGCGCATGACGGGGACAAGGAGGTGGGCGGGTTGGCGAACGGGTTGTTGCGGACGAGGAGGTGGAGCAGGGAGGAGGTTGTGGCGGGGGTGGGGTTTGAGGTTGGGTTGGAGGCGTTGGGGAGGGAGGGAGAGGAAGGGGGGAAGGGGGGGAAGGGGGAGA